>SZWC01011628.1:45622-82035 GCA_023375785.1 Penium margaritaceum | reverse complement strand
CGTATGCGTATGCGTATGCGTATGCGTATGCGTATGCGTATGCGTATGCATATGCGTATGCGTATGCGTATGTGTATGTGTATGTGTATGTGTATGTATATGTACATGTATATGTACATGTATATGCATATGTATATGTATAGGTATATGCATACGTATACGTATATGTATACGTATATGTATATGTATATGTACATGTATATGTTCATGTACATGTACATGTGCATGTATATGTACATGTATATCCACATCTATATGTATACCTATATCTATATGCATATGTATATGAATATCTATGTCTATATCTATCTATATCTATATCTATATCTGTATCTGTATCTGTATCTATATCTATATCTATATCTATATCTATATCTATATCTATATCTATATCTATATCTATATCTATATCTATATCTATATCCATATCCATATCCGTATCCATATCCATACCCATATCCATATCCATATCCATATCCATATCCATATCCATGTCCATGTCCATGTCCATGTCCATGTCCATGTCCATGTCCATGTCCATGTCCATGTCCATATCCATATCCATATCCATATCCATATCCATATCTATATCTATATCTATATCTATATCTATATCTTTATCTATATCTATATCTATATCTATATCTATATCTANCATATCCATATCCATATCCATATCCATATCCATATCCACATCCATATCCATATCCATATCTATATCTATATCTATATCTATATCTATATCTATATCTATATCTATATATATCTATATCTATTTCTATATCTGTGTTTGTATCTGTGTCTTCATCTATATCTTATCTATATGTATGTGTAAATCGATATATTTTTCTATATATGCATCCATATATATACATGTATGTATTTCAATACCTATATCTATATGTACACCCACACTTATTTGTCTATCCATATGCAGGTCCAAATCCATATCAATACTTACATGTAAACATGTTTTTGTATCTTTTTCAATATGGATAAAACTAGGAAAGATGCCTATTTCGACCCCTCTCTTGACCCGGACTGCCTGCCGTCGAAAGTTGTAGTTGGATGATGCCGTCGCACTTCCTGGTTTATCGGAGGGGCCTGTTTTGGGAGCGCCTACCCATCAAATGCCCGTGTGAGTGGGGAAAACGACCATGTTGATATACATCATATCCACCGTTGCACGCGGCAACGGTGAGCGAAACCGACGGATTGGGAAAAAACAAAATCTCGTTGTCGATTTCCGACACATCTCTCCACCTGTTTGACGTGTAAAAAAGCTACAAGTGCAAAAAAACGAAGACAAATCAGAAACGAGTTACACAAATAGTACGCCAATGAGAACGATCCGTTCGTCGTATTTCTCTTGCGGTTAATATATATGTATATATGGGCAGTGTTCGTCAATGCATTTGAAATCGAGCTAAGTCGACGTAGTAATTTCAGCGAGCCTGCACTGTGGACACAAATGTCGCCATCGAATAGCAACCCAGGTACTCTGGCCGTCAGATCGGTACATGCGTTCATTGACACCGACGGCTGCGGGTCCTCAGAAGTATACGGCTCGGTACGAGGCATAAACCAGACATGAAAATCCAAATTAGTCATTATCCATTAGCCAGTCTGCGAAACTGTCACTTACCCTCGTCGTGATTTGGACACGTCACTTCGCGTCTAGGCGGGGCGCAAACAGCGCAGCTCGGATAAATTTGCCCTTTCAATATTTATTTTGCTTTTTATGTGCACTATGGCAATATGAACATGTATATTTACTTATATCTATCTATATGTATATTTATTTGTAGATCAAATCATGGATAAAGGTTTTGTACTGGACTCGTAATGTTTTGATTTTCTGGTACGTTTTGGGTAGTTACGGGGATTTGTTCACCTTCTGATGCATTTCTCGTCTTTTTTTCGTTTTCGGCGTATCTTGTATGTTGTGTTTTCGTGGATGTTCAAGTTCAGAGCGTGATTCGGTGTCGATGTCCTCCTCATTTTCTTCCGTATCCGACGATATTTTTCTTCATTGTATGTAAGGATCCGAATTCTGAAAGAAGGCTCTTTTATCCTATCCAGCGATGTCATGAACTCTCAGGACTCGCTATTCATTATAATCGGCTTACTGTTCGGTTTATCGGATAGACAACTTCAAGGGTAGCAGTAAACGATATAGACGGGATTTGAACGCGGCATATTTGAATCATCAGACTTGCAAGTTAACATTTCAAATGTATGCGTCACCAAAACAGGTCCCTGCCAACGTCAAGATCTTCGCTCGACAGTCGCTATAGGTGCGGGGCGCATACGCAGTAGCTCGGATTTATTTGCCCTTACAACAAAACGGAACGCACCCGTTGAGTCTGGATCGAACCCGATGTAATCCAAATTCAACCACAACAAGCGAGTGTGGACCGCAATCTTCCCCTGAAGAACTCCTGGGGAGGGTCGTACGCTTGCAGGCTGTCCGATGTGACGGTAGAAAACGCAAAACGCCAAGGGCACCCTTCCTGATCAGGCTTCCTGGATCTAAGCATGACTGGTCCAATTCCTCCTGATCATGCTGCATGCGAACAAGGTTCCAGGCTGGATAGATACCAGCGGGAGTTCTCGTGCAGTTTGCCACCTTCTGCGGTGGCTGCAGAGTGGAAAACGAACTGCATTCACGCCCACGTGAATGCAGTACTCATGGTCTGAAAAAGATATTTTAAATTTCTGTATCGAAACACGTCTAGTGTGCGTTTGAAAGATATTCCGCCAGAAACGATAGGACCAGCTGGTGAGATTGTCGTCGTCAATATTGGACGCCCCAAGCTGGACGGATGTCCATCGGGCTCATGCAGTCGACGACATCCCGACGTCGCAGAAACTGTCGCCGTTTGCCTCTACCTATAAATTTCTAGCACCCTCGGACCCCTCGGTCCGGGAGAGGCTTGCCAGGCTGACAGGCTGTAACTGAGACCTGGGAGGAGTCAGAAATGGCTCCTCAGCTAATGCCGCCCACATCCGCTTCCCCTGTAGGCTGCATGGTTTGTCGCATCGTTTGCTTCTCGTAGACGGATCGCAGGAACTATTGACGATCTATTCATCCCTGCGGTTCGATTGCATCAAGGAAGGCGCTTCGACGTTGCACGATTGCCATCCCCGGCTTCCCGCGGCTGTCACGTCTCGTCCGGGCCCACAGTTGAGCCGATAAGCTAGCCAGACTTTCCAACTTTCTGCATCGCCATCGGTGTCTTTCGTCGACCAGGTTTCCGTTCTCTCCACTTCCACTCATCCCCTGACCGTTGCGCTTGTCAACATGGCGCGCCTACTCCTCCTCGCGGCGTGTCTTGCAGCCATCGTCCTGGGCGCGGCCGCCTGTGCACTGCCACCCTTCGGATGCAGCGAGAACTTCTGCAACAGCTTGAGCAGCGTCCCGGCCGTCGCCAAACCCAAGTTCGTCAAGGAGCAGGGCAGCACGTGGGACAAGCGCGTGGCCTACTGGATGGGCCTCTACAACAAGCAGTACAACGAGGCGCAGAAGAAGATTCAGCTGCGCAAGAAGGGCGGCCCGTCCATTAACTACGAGTCGTTCTACGAGATCGGCTTCCTGCTCAAGGCGTCCAAGGCGAACTCGCTGTCCAAGTGCTGCAACGAGTGCCGCAAGACGGACGGGTGCTGGGTGTACCAGTACTTCGACGCAGAGTCGAGCACGGGCCGCCTCAACCCTGCCGGCTTCCAGAAGGGCTTCCGCTGCTACCTTCTGACGGGCGGACGCGACAAGTCCGACGAGCCGACACGCGGCGCGCCCCGCAGCGGCACCCACACGGAGCAGGTGCAGACCGGCGACTCNTACAGCCCCAAGTACAACCCGAGCTGGGTGGGCGGTCTGTGCAACGGCAACGGCAGCGTGGTCGACGACCCGCATTTCACTGGCGCCGCGGGTACCCCCTTCGACTTCAACGGCGAGCTCGACAAGTCGTTCTGCCTGACCACCGATGCGCGCCTCCACATCAACGTGGTGCTGAAGGGCTACAAGGACGAGCGCAACACGGACGGAGCGCACGCCGGCATCCGGTCGTGGATCAAGGAGGTGGGCGTGCTCTGGACCGATGAGAGCGGCGCGGCGCACTCGCTCCACCTCGTGGCGCGCGGCGGCAAGCAGCAGGAGCGCGGAGCGGGCTTCCTCGCCGCCGTGTACGTGGACGGCGAGAAGGTGGAGGTGCCCACAGAGGCGGCGCCCGTGTCCGGAAACGGCATGACGCTGGCGTTCTCGGGCGTGGGCAAGACCGGCCCCTATGACGTGGACCGGTTTTCTTTGAAGATCGAGGGGCTGCTGGAGATGGGCGTGAGCATGCGCGTGGCGCACCCGAAGCTGCAGGCGCCTGACGACGCGGAGGTGCACTTCAACCTGGTGATCAACGACATCGCCACCACGGACAAGATCCACGGTGTACTGGGACAGACGTACCGCGCCACGCCCGAGCAGCAGCAGAAGGCGCTCAAGTACTCTGAGATCGCGCGGCTTCTGCACGGCCGCGTCGCAGCCGATGGCGAGAGCGGCAAGGGCTTTTTGGATGGCGAGACTCGCGACTACGAGACGAGCAGTGTGCTGGCCGCCAACTGCAAGTTCTCTTCCTTTGCCGCTTGAAAATAGGCATGTCTGTTGTGCGTTTAGATGAGCTGGTCGCAAGGCTCTATGTAAAAGAAGGTGCGCTTATTGTACGTAGGAACAAATGTTTTCGTCTTTTGCCTCACTGCCAGAAATCATGATCTTGGGCCAGACTGCCATATGTACTTACCTTGCATGCTTCCTGACCCACGTGAGATGTCAGGATGCACTCATTCACGATCCATACAAAAAGGTGCAAGCTAAGTCTGGCAGCAGTAGTAGCAACGTCAGCAACAGTCTCAATAGACACTTAACTTCATGTCCCCCATGAGAGAGAAAGACATCCAACTCTCTTGCCATGCTCGATCAGCGATGTGAGTCGCCGATCGCAACCCTTGCTCCCTTGCGTCATGTAACCCTCAATCCAATAGGAGCCGCTCGATCGTGACCCTTGCTCCCTTGTGAGCTCGCAATCGAGCAACGACCTCTTTTTTCCCCTTTTTCTTCCAATGGAAACGCAAACTCTGCCTCTTCTACATGCAAACTACTCTCAAACCCAACCTTGTGAACTACATTCAGAATTGAGGGTTCCATTTTCTACGCGGGCACCTGCTAGGCCCCGCGGCAGCGGGGCCCAACAGGTTACCTTTCAACGCATGAGGTGTCTCGGACCTCCCTCGCAAACCCCACGCATACCTCTCCCTCGAACAATCACAAAGACACACAAAAACAGAGGTAGTTGTTTGAGGAGAGTGATGATGTCAACACTCCAATGTTGCATTTAATTCAATGTCGAAATGGTGTTCGCGTGCTTTTTCTTTTTCTCGATACCTTGTTGCTTCTCTACTACCTGTGGCTATATCAGTTCTGAAGTGCAAAGGTGGTGGATATGGCTGTAAAGAGCAGTTCCTGGATACATCAGATATACTAGGAATTCTGTGGAGACATGGTCACGCCTGCGTGACATTATTGGGTCTTATCTAGCGAAGTCACTCATGCCTGAAGGTGCATTAGCAGCTGAAGCAATCAATCTAGGAAGGAAGCTTCCGCAACTTCTGCCACATTGGCTACTATGGCACATGCTGTAGGTAGCTGTGGTTGTTAGGATAACCAAGCAAGCAGGTGGAGGGAGCAACACCATGGATCACGAGCAAGCTCACGTTACGTAATAGGGTCAAAGACAACAACTGAGCGAGTGAGGAGTGAGCGAAGTGATAAGCGCCGGTAGACTGGGCCACCCACGCGAAGCTCTCGATGTGGGGCCCGGACGCCACCCAGAGATCGAACCCGACCCTCGAGCGAGCGAGCTCCAACGGGTTTCTCACACGCGGGCATGAACCGAACGTGTGGTCCTGAGAGGTCAGCAACCTGGCTCACTAAGCTAGAAGCATGCAAATGTGCAAGAACCCAAGCGCATCGATCACAAGCGTATGCGGTGTATGCACTCCTCGAAGTGTGCCCGATTCTAGAATGTAGCAGTATGAAACATCACTACAATCAAGCACTCTACAAGACTGGTGTTGGTGCTGTGGCCACCACTTGACAACTTGATGGTGTTGCCACACTGTGCGCTCCATGTTACATCCCAGCTTTGTACCAGAGAGCTTTAATCCAGATTAATCACCTGCAGTGATGAGTGTGTGTGTGTGTGTGTGTGTGTGTGTGTGTGTGTGTGTGTGTGTGTAGAGTCAAGAGGTCACTTGCGTGTGTCACAACCACAACCACCACTTTCCCATGACCCACAGACGAACAATCCACACACACATAAGACAAGAAGCACGTCACAAGACGACGAGACGCACAAGACTCATGTCAACCAGGGGCATCACGAGAGCGTAGCAGACCAACAGCATGCACAGCCGCCTTGAACATGCCACTACTGAGAGCTTTGGTAAGAAAGTCTGCACGCTATTGACGAGTGTCGACCCAAACAACCTGAACTTCTCCAACAGCAATGCACTCACATACCTAGTAATGCTCAATGTTGATGTGCTTTGTGCGAGAATGATGCATGCCATCATGCTAGGCGATTACCTTTGCACTTTGGTTTTCACAATGTAAAGTGATGCAATGGATGAGAACATGTAATTGTTGCAGCAAGTGAGATAGCCACACACTCTCACACGTATCTACGCCAAGTGCCATGCACTCTGCCTCACTAGAGCTCCGGGCAATACAATCCTATTTCCCACTCTTCGAGGAGACAACAGTTCTGCCGACAAGGAAGATGTAATCGGTACGACTGCGAGCATCAGTGTCGTGTGCCCAGTCACTGTATGTGTACCTGTATACCACCACAGAGGGCTGAGCACAGTAGCACAACCCCACATGTACAGTGGACAGTGCATAACAAACAACACGCAGTGCCGCCTCGAGGTGTTTCTGGCGATGCTGTTGGGAGAATTGGGCTAGGAAGTTGTCCGAGAAGGCCACGTCCACCCGAGTGGTGGTCACGAGGTACATGAGGTAGCCGACCACACAGAGGTAGTTAGTGACATCGACAGTCACCTCCAGCTCTGATGTATCAAGTGACTTCATCAGACGCTGTCCTGCTGGAGTCGTCAGTGTGGATGCAGTGGGAACGTCCGCAAGTAGGGAGGCACAGCGCTCTCCCAGTGTATGGATGTATGTAGCCTGGTGTACGTATAGAGTGCATCGTTGACGGTCACACTCAAGCTCCATCCCAAGAAACACTTGTGCATGACCCAGGCCCTTCCTCTTGTATGTGGACTGCAGTAGGTTCTTCACTGAATGGACAACTGCGGGACTGGGAGAGGCGATGAGCAGGTCATCGACATAGATGAGGATGGCCATGAATGGTTCTGAGGGGGCACTCAAGAAGAGTGTTGGGTCAACCGTACTGCGGATGTAACCGCCCCGCTCAAGAGTGGAAAAGATTTCCATGTTCCAACAATGTCGGTGATTGCTTGAGCCCATAAAGGCCTTACGCAGTCGCCAGACCTTGTTTGTGCCATTGTTGAACCCTAGTGGCTGGACCATGTAGATCTCTTCGTCAAGCCTCCCATGTAGGAAGGCGTTGTTGACGTCCATCTGCTCCAGTTCCCAATCGTACTGGGCGACAAGGCTCAACAATGCTTGGTGTGAAGGTCTCATCAAATTCAATCCCAGGGATCTAAGAAAAACCCTTAGCCGTGAGGCAAGCCTTGTACCGGTCAACTCTCCCATCAGGCTTCAGCTTACGCCGAAGCACCCACCAAGCAAAGACTGTCTTGCGGCTTACTTTGAGGTCCACGAGCTGAAAGATGCCATGCTCCTGTAGGACAGTCAATTCCTCTTGCATGGCCTTCTCCCAGAGGTCAGCATCAGCTGCCTCACGAGCCTACTGCATTTTGGTAGGCTCATGAGGGAGTGTAGGAAGGCCACAGGTTGCGAAACATGTAGCAACATAACCGGCGACGGAGGACTCAGGAGCACTGCGGAACCCATGGGCTACTGAGTTGGGATGAACAACACTCACGGACAAGCCAAGTGCATCAAGGCCTGTGGGATGAACTGAGGGTCTAGCAGTGGAGGACGACGCGCTGGAGCACGTGACCAGTTGTGAGGGCTGAGAGGCCTGTTATGGGCTTATGGAAGCAGTGTCAGTTGGCACCACAGACGAGCGTGAGCAGCATTGAGAAGACTGTGAGGTCTACAGAAGAGCAAGTAGTCTCCCCACACGTGTTTAGGGCTCAGGACCAGGAGGGGAAACCTGAGGTGCTTCACCTCCAGTGGTGTCTGACACCGGAGGTGACTGTTGTACAGACTCAGAGGATGAGCTAGGAGTGGAGTGCACGGGGGACTGTGTGTGAGTGGATACCAAATTCGAGGACTCGGGAATGCCAGAAGATGGCCGGGACGCGGACTCATAGGAAGTCCATGAGGTATCCGACTCCGAGGATGTACAAGAGGATGAGGATTTTGAGGAGGAGTCCTCGTCCCCATTGTCTATGTCAGACGGGACAACAAGGGTCGTCGTGTGAGCAGGGGAAGAGAACGCTCTGAGATTGGAGGCTGGAATAGACACACCCTCCCCAAGCCGAGGTAGCGAGAAGAGAGGAGGGAGGAGGGACATGAGACAGGTCACGAGGAAAGACATCTTTGAAGAACAGGGCATCACAAGACTCAATGATGTGAGAGCAGTCAGAGTCCCAGAAGTGCCACACCTTAGACATGGCCAAGACGCCAAGGAAGGTGCAAAGGCGGGCACGAGGGCTGAGTTTACCGTGGCGAAAGTCCTCAAGCAACCAAACGGCAGCAACGCAGCCCCAGACGCGGGCAAGATGGGGGTCAACAAAATGACCGTACCAGCGTTCAAAGGGGGAAATGATGAGGAAGAGGACCATGGGGAACACGGTTTCAGATCCAGGTCATGTAAGAGATGGCTTTGAAGGAAAAGACAGGGGAAAGGAAGGAGTCATTGAGAAGAGTACGGACAACGTCAGCAAGTGTACGGTTCCAGCGTTCAGAGACGTTGTTTTGTTGTGGTGTGTAAGGAGGGAAGGTTCCATACACACCCCGTGAGAGGTCTTGAAGCGGGCTGTGGAGTCCATGAACTCCCCACCACGGTCACAACAAAAGACCTTCACGCGACAACCACAGGCCAGTTCGGCCTGGGGCAGCCAGGACTCGAGATTGGGTCAGCCTTCACTCTTTTGGCAAAGGGCAAAGACCCAGCGCATGCGGGAAAAATCATCCGTGAGACAGAGGACATAGCCACCAACCCCTTCCAGAGCATCATGGGCGAGGGGTCCCATGACATGAGCTGCCGTGGTCACGACGTGGTCCACGCACGTGTGTCGGACGTAGCGGTGACGGCGATGTAGAAATACAGAGAGAAATGAAAACTGACAAGCACACATCATAAGAACCTGTTGTGGTGCACGGCGGGTGACGCAAGCAACAATGTCAGTTTGTCCTAAAACCGGCCCAAATCCATTTTTCGGCTATAGCTTTGTGCATTGTCATCCAAATGCTACACTGTCTGAACCTAGATGCTATGACTTGTAACATGGACAGGTGCGACATCGATTGGTGGACACACGATGAAAAAGATGCAAATTGGAATCAAGAGCCATTCCATTGAGAAAAATCTACCGATTGTAGAAGAACGTAAAAGCATCCTAGTAAGAACCCGGGACGCTATGGCAGATGACAGGCAGCTACTCGTGAATGGAGCCATCACCCGTCGGTGCTCTATCGTCAGGTGGGTCAGCATCAGGGATCTGAATGGGTATGGACACGACTGAGTCTCATCATAAGCTGTACAAACAGACGGGGACAGCGGTGTATTCCTACACCACTGTCAATGCTAGGGGTCGGATCCCTCTATTAATTTTCTACTCGCCTCACCGATTTGTGGAGCAACTTGCAGAACAATTGCATGCATCGTGCAGCCCTCGCTGCTTTCACCACCTCCTCATTCTCCTTGCTTGTAGCTACCTCCTCTTCTTCCTCCCCTTCCTCCACCTCCTCCGCCGTAGCTCATCCCACTCAAGTTGCCTCTCCGGGAGGTGGAGGCCGATCCGGCCGTGGGTTTGGCTGTGGTGGCAAACATCGTGGTGGTAGCCGTGGCGGCAAGACCTCCTCCGGTGCCACCACCATCGTCGATATCATGTGCTGGAACTGCGGCGCCACTGGTCAATCTGCACCCAACTGTCCAGCTCCTAGTGATGACGTTCGTCTGGCGTCAGCCCCACTCTGCCGCGACGACAGTAACTGTTGCCTCTTCCCCACCCTCTTCTCCAGCCTCCGTGCTCACCACCACTCTTGCTCCTCTCCATCCTTTACCACTGTCCTCCAGCCCATTGGGCTGGATCTTGCCTCCACCCAGAAATCCCTACTATGGCCCTCCTCGTTCTCACTACATTGTTCCTTCTTGGGCCCGTGACGACGGTCACTTCTCCGACCGCTCCTCTGATCGTTCCTCCGACTGCTCCTCTAACCGTCGTGACGAGGAGCGCACGCTTGAGCGCTGCCTGGCAAAACTCCTCTACCTGCGATCTCAGGGAGGTGAGAGTGTGAGTGGCCAGTCTCATGTGTGTGTCTATGTCACCCTTCGTGGCACTGCGTCCGGTAATTTCCAGGGGGCTTTGCCTATTGAACGTGCAAAAATTGAAGAGTGACAGTCTTACACGTTTCCCACTCATCTCGATGGTACTTCTTCTACCTCCTCTCGTGGCACTGTTGCTGTCTGCTTCGTTCTTCCCTCCACTCGTGCGTCCCCTGGTCTCTGGATCATTGATTCAAGGGCCACACATCACATGACCTCCTGCCGTTCATCCTTTGTGTCTCTCGGGCCTGTTGGATATGTTTGCTTTATGCGCACTGGCTCCGGCCAGCTTCTTCATGTCCAAGGTACTGATGTCGTTTGCTTTGTCGGCCCTAGTGGCACTGTGTACCTCCTTGATGTGCTGTACGTGCCTGACCTTGAGGTTAGCCTGCTCTCTGTGACGACCCTCGACGACCAGGGCATGGACTTCTCTTCCAGTCGTTGCCTTGCCGCTATCTCTCTACGCTCGTCCGGCTTCGTTGATCTTCGTGGCGTGCACTATGATCATCTGTTTTGTGTCCCTCTCACATTGCCATCGTCTTCCGCTGCCTCTGCTCTTGTTCACGTCACACCCTCCTTGTCTCCTGCCCATGCCGATCTTTTACATCGTCGTCTCTGTCACATTCACACTGCCGCCATTCAAAGCCTTCTCTGCCTCCAGCCTACTATTGGCCTTGATGCTGCCACGTTCGCGCCTCCCTGCTCCTCCACCTGTCTTGACTGTGCTAGTGGCAAAATACACCGCTCCCCGTTCACCACTGCTGAGTCCACCACCGTGCATCCTCCTGGCCTCGTGCATGCTGATGCCATGGGTCCCTTGCCCTAAGACATCTTTGGTGGCCTTGGTCGATATGTGTTGTGTTTGAATGATGACTTCTCTCACTACCGGTGGGTATTTGCTCTTCGTCACAAAAGTGACATCACTGAAGTGCTTAAATACTGACTTCCTCAGGTTGAGCGTGTCTGTCTCCGTCCATTGCGTGTGTTTTTCAATGACCATGGGGGTGAATTTTTGGTCTCATCTCTTGCTTCCTTGAATCTCGTGGTGTTCGCCTTGAGTCCTCTGTCCCCCATATCCCACAGTAGAACGGCGTACACGAGTGTTGGAATCGTACCCTTATTGATGGTGTACGTTCTCTTCTCTTTACCTCTGGTCAGTCCCCTCTATTTTCCTTTGAAGCCATGTCCTACATGACGTGGGTGTGGAATCAGGTCCCTCACGGTCCCCTCCCTCACACTGTCACGGCCTTTGAGCGATGGACGGGCCGGCGTGCTGATCTCCGCCTTGCTCTTGTGTGGGGGTGTCTCACCTCCGTGTAGCTTCCCGCCAAACAATGGGACGGTAAGCTGTCTCTCCGTGGTCGTTTGTGCATCTTCTCCTGTCTTCCCGTTCTCCAAAGCTTGACGTTTCTGGTATCCCTCTCGCTGTCGTGTCCTTGAGTCCCGTGATGCGCTCTTCTTTGAGAACGTATTTGAGCGTGATGTTCTCCACTTCGAGGGGTCCCTCTCTCCGCCTTCTCGGGATGGGGGTGGCACTCTCCCCTCTCAGTCCTCTGTTCTCCCCTTTGTGCATCCGTCGGCACCCTCTGCCTCCTCCGAGCCCTCTGCCTCCTTGAACTCCTTAGCTCCTTCCGCCTCCCCTGATCCCTCGGTGCCCTCTGCCTCCTCTGAACCCTCAGAATCCTCTACCTCTTCTGAGCCTTCCGTCTCTTTTGAGCCATCTGCTTGCTCTGATTCTTCCTTCGCCTCCGAGCCTGTCACACTCTCTACGTCTCTGGCTCTTTTTGAGCCCTCTGGTGCACCGTCCCCTTCTCCCGTGGTGCACCCGTGCTCCCTTGTGGGTTCATCACCGTTGTCTGCGCATGTCCCATCTGTTCCTCTAGTCTCATCCTACACGCGTGTTGGTCGCCTCCGGACACTTCCGTCTCACTCCCACCCTCTCGTCTCTGGTGACCCTGGCCTCCGCGCTCTTGGCCTTACACCATCCGCCTTGTCCACGACTGTCTCTGTGATGCATCCCAACACTGCACTTGGCTATTCCCTCATTGAACACGAGTTTCACTCAGCTCTCTCCTCGGTTGTAGCTGGGTATGTTGTTAATGGAGTTTCATTCATCCGCCGGAAGACAGGGGAGGAGGAGCTGGGGAGGGGGCCTGGGATCAAAAGGGAGCGAGGGGACGGGAGGGTCGACGGATCATCCGACGACCGCTCGACCGAGGAAAAGGAAAATCACCGGGAGGGCAGTTCGAATCTGGGAAGCGACGGAGCGCGAGGAAGGGCGATGCAGCGGACAACCTCATCCGACCAAACCTGCCGTGAGGAAAGGAAGGCGGCCCGGAGCTGGCTTGATGGTAGCGGAGTCGCGTCCGAGCCTCCAAAAGAGGAGCGGTGGTCGAGGCGCCTTATCTGAGGCGCTTTTGATGTGCGAACCGTAGATGGAGGGCCAGCGGACAAGATGGAACAATGGGAAAGCGGCGCGAGGAGGGAATAAGGGGAGGAAGGCGAGAAAGGAACGACTGCTGATGAGAACGCACGACCAAGTGCGCCTTGCGAAAGCTGACAACGCCCTGGCAATCAAGCGTTCCTGCTCCTGACTAGCGAGACGGCGTTCGCCATCGGCGAGCTGCGGTGCTGAATCCTCGCTTGATGCGGGTGCAGGGAGCGGAGTTGGTCGTGAAGCCATCGGCAAGACCGAGAGATTGCTGCCCCTCGGTCGAACCAGACCGTCGAGCGGGACCTGCGTCTCGTCTCGCGACAAGCTAGAGTAGAGAAGCTAGACTGGTGTGTGTATGTGCATCGTCCTCGGATGGGAAGACTACTACCCGAGGAGCACGTCACGGAGCCGTCATGGCCGGGTCCTGAGTTCCCCCTGGAGTACCAGGCTCCGCGTCCAAGGAGAGCCCCGCGGGAGTCTCCGGTGGTGTTCTATGCCATCTGCAGCTGCTGCAACGCCCCTCATCGGTTGGGAGTGCGCACGGTCCTAGGGGTGATGCAATACTCGCATCATCCTGCCGGTGGAGCCGTGGAACAATTCTGGCAGCCGTGGCTACAGAGGGTGCCCCGTGACGACGAGCCTCGACGCGTGGAGAGCTGGAGGGAGGTCGCGCGGGACGTCGGACGTCGCGCAGCCGAGGTCACAGAAGAACGCACTGAAGCGTATCAAGCCTACCGACGCTACCAGCAGGAGCTCGATCGCTTGCAGGAGGAGGGCCCGATGCGCGCCAATCCTCGTGCGGGTCGTCGTTCGCACGGTCCCTTGGCGCTTCGTCGTGTCGACCCGCGGGCGTCTGGCTCGCAGCGCGAGGCGAACCGCACTGTTGTCTTGCACGGACAAGCGCCGGCGGTTCATCCATCGACTGAGGACGTTTACGGTTTGCGTATTTTGCTGGGTGACGTGTAGGACTTGGATGGAATTAGGAGCACTCTGCTGTAGGTTTGCATGCTTCATTGAATCATAGTTTGATTGCATCTCTGCTTGGTCGAATGCGCATATCCTAATTCTCCAAGTTCCTCCCTTCGTATAGTTAGATGAAGCCCCTTTAACGTCAATGTCACATGATACGGTAAATGATTGACCATCGTAGCCTGCTGAGGGACATATTTGTGAATGCCTTGATAATCTGGTGGATTTTTGGTCGAACCATTCTCCTGAGCACCTAGGAAGAATTCTCTGTGTAGAGATCACATTATCCGATGAATGATTGACCGTCAAGAGTAAAGTGCTAAAATGGCTCAGTAGTGATTATCTCAGGTTAAGTGGAATGCAAAACATGGTTAAGGCTTGTCCGGTGCATGATTCGCCGCGCGCCCTCGAGGGGCTAAGCGGTTCGGCATAGAAGGGATCCGGATTACCCACACGCGGGGATAGCTCGGGAAGAGCGAACTGCATACGGAGTTGATCCTCGCATGCTGTCAGATCCGATNATTTGTGAATGCCTTGATGATCTGGTGGATTGTTGGTCGAACCATTCTCCTGAGCACCTAGAAAGAATTCTCTGTGTAGAGATCACATTATCCGATGAATGATTGACCGTCAAGAGTAAAGTGCTAAAATGGCTCAGTAGTGATTATCTCAGGTTAAGTGGAATGCAAAACATGGTTAAGGCTTGTCCGGTGCATGATTCGCCGCGCGCCCTCGAGGGGCTAAGCGGTTCGGCATAGAAGGGATCCGGATTACCCACACGCGGGGATAGCTCGGGAAGAGCGAACTGCATACGGAGTTGATCCTCGCATGCTGTCAGATCCGATTCCGGCCGAAGGCGAAAAAGGGTATAACATATGTGGCCTCATACTTTGCTGCTGCTGGCCTCTCTCCCCTTCCGACTGAACCTCTGACTGTGCAGGCTCCTCGTACGGCAACTAACTCTCCCTTATGGGAGCATGCCATGAAAGCCGAACTTGACGCGCTGTCTGAGCACGGCGTGTATGAGCTTGTGGATCTCCCGCCGGGCTGCAAAGCTATTGTAGCCAAATGGGTATACCGACACAAACGAAACCCTAAAAATACCGTTGAATGGTACAAGGCACGCCTCATGGTAAAACGATTCTCACAAGCCCCTGGTTTGACATTGATGAGACCTTCACCCCAGTTGGTTGCTATACCACTGCCAGGGCACTTCTCAGCTTGGTGGCCTATCATGACTGGGAGTTGGAATAGATGGACGTCGACAACACCTTTCTTCATGGCAAGTTGGATGAAGAAATCTACATGATACAACCACCCGGTTTCTCTCATGGAATGAATCGAGTGTGGTGCATGCGCAAGGCCCTCTAAGGCCTAAAGCAGTCCCCACGCTGCTGGAGCCAAGAGATCACAACAACCCTGGAAAAGGGTGGCTTCCGAAGAAGCACTCTGGACCCCGCTCTGTTTGTTAGTGCTCCCACCAAGCCACTCGTTGCTATCCTTGTCCATGTGGATGATCTCCTTATTGCATCTCCTGACGCTGCGTTTGTCGTAGCGGCAAAGTCTATTCTTCAAGCAGCATACAAGATGAAGGACCTTGGTCCAGCCCACTTCTTCCTGGGTATGGAACTAGAGCGTGATCGCACACACCGCACCCTGCACGTTCACCAAGCTGCATACATCCACAGCTTAGGAGAACACTTTGGACCGCTTCTCGCTTCCGCCCACACATCATCCACACCGATGACGTCATCCGGTCAATCTCTGTTGAAGTCCTTGGAACCATCCAAAATGGGGGAGACTGTTGACGTGACGGACTACCTCAGAGTCATTGACTCCCTGATGTATCTTGCTACCACTACGTGTGCTGATGTGGCCTTTGCTGTGAACTTCTTGTCTCAATTCTCTCAGTGTCCCCGTGAGCGTCATCTTGAGGTAGCGTTGCGGGTAGTGTAGTATGTACAGTCTACACCTCGTATTGGGTTGTACTTTCGCTCACAAGCTTCAGTCCTGGTTGACGGCTTCACTGACATTTATTGGACACATGACTCTTATGCACGCAGCATGACAAGATGCATCTTCATGGTTGGCGGAACACTAGTTTCGTAGAAAAGTGGAAAGGGTGGAAAGGGTGTGTTGATCGCAGCACAGCTGAGACTGAGTATGTTGTTCTTGGCGCAGGCACGTGTGAAGCTGTCTAGCTTTGTCTTCGGCTGCAACAATTGCATGTTCCCATCCGTTATATCACTCTGCAGTGTCACAATCAAAGCACAAAGGCCATCGCCAAAAACAGTGGCATGTATCACTCCCGCACTAAGCATATCAACATGGAGCATTACTTTGTTTGCAAATGCATTGCTGCTGGAATTGTCCAAGTCGCTTGGGTTGACACACGTTCTCAGAGAGCTGACTTCCTCAACAAGGCCATCAGCTGAAACGTTTTCATAAGTGTCGTTCATGCTGTTGGTCTCCTCTTGGGCCGTGGGGGAGTGTTGAAGTTTGTTGGCCAGTCACATCTCTATGCCCTCTTGTCTCACTCTCCATGACACACACATGTACAGATTAAATGACAGTGGCCTCACCTGGGGAGACATCATATGAGTGCACCATGATTGGAGTTTTTGGCGTCATGAAGCAGCTAATCTACCCAGGAGTGCCCTCTCGCACATGCATGGCCATTGCTTGACATTCTTTCATTGATGCGGTATATGCTTGGGTCCGTACATTTTCACTGCCGTCCCTGTATTATGCTTGTTTGCCTCATAGTGGTTTTGGGGGAGTTGCATGTTATCCGGGTGCTGATCCTTAGGGGGCCACCATGCCGGTAGTAGACCGTGCATTGGTGAGAAGTCGCCCTCGGTTCAATGCCTAGTGGTCGGGCTCGATCCTCGGGTGGCGGCACCTGCTCACTCGAGCGAGCTGCTCAGTTTGGGTGCGTGCGTGCTCACCGGTTTCTTAGACTCTCGCTCCACCCCCCATTCCTTGTCTTTTGTGTGACAAATTTTCTAAGGCAGAGCTTCCCGCATCCATTGCGACACCTATGCCTCCTTGTGCTCACCCACCCCATAACATGCGGTCCCTCTAGGAAACTACCAAGTCACTACACAAAGGGGGGGAGGGGGAGGGGAGGGGCAATTATTTTTGGCTAGGCTCTATCCCAGCGCAAAAGATGTGTTGTTGAACATTGGTTCGGGGAGAGGTGATTACTCTCAGTTACCCGGTTCTCTGACTCCAGCGCACTACGTGTATGACTTTGCTTGGTCACTTCGAGTTTGCTCGTTCTTTTCGTGGTGACCATGCCTCCGGGAGCGAGTGTAATTGACACGGTCTTGTACTTGTCATGACCACGTTGACATGGCAACAGGCACCGACATCATGAGGTTTTACCTGTTATTAATGTGACGTTGGGCGCCATGGTTGGCGCCGCTCTTGGCAATGCCTTAGGCGTGTGGCACCTGCGTCAGATGCACTCCCAAACATTTTCATGCCCTGTGCACCTTGAGGACCTGCTAGATACATCGGTTTCTCTCACTTTCTCTCTACGACAAGCTCCAGTGTCTCTAGCAAATAGTGTGGGGCTTCAGTGGTCAAGTTGTCACTGATCATGCTGTCACTTCGTCTCTACTTTTGACCACCTCGAGCCAAGACGTCACTGTGTAGACTAGTGAGACAGGGCAAGCACAAATCACGACAAACCACTCTTTTTGTCGCGGGGTCTTCTGTCTGCGGTGCAAGAGTGACGCTTGTAACATAATCTGTCTGTCGGTGCTGAGGCCATAGTGCCAGACTAGGTGGAGCACTGGTTTGGCAGTTTCTTCACTCTGCCCAAGGTGAAAACTTCATGAATAACATTGTGGAGATTTCTGATTTCCTTCGAGAAGCTTAGACTCTCAAACTCTTGAGAAGATTAGTGTCTGACTGGTGGAATCAGTCTGGTCCATGAACGTGTCTTCTGTCCTGTCTTTTTTACTCTGTAACAGCAAAGGAGATCGCGGCTCAGGAAAATCTTACAGGATTCAAAGGGGACTCCAGCGCAAGAGCCTCTGTTGCGTTTGGACAGATGTTTAGGCACACGTTATGCTACACACGGGAAGTATCAAGGCTCAAAATTGACATTATCTATGGAGTAACTCGGGGAAAAATCCCGTTTACCAGTACATGACTTGGGGCGAAACAGAAAAGCGGCCCTTCTCTCTCGCGGAGTTTAATCCTGTTAGGAGAGCGGAGGGGAGTAGCATTCCCATTCTCACTCTAAGGCCAGCATCACCTTGGGTAGGAATTGTCCTGAAGACATGATCGATCAGTCACTGAGGGAGTCTACCCTTTACTCTCATGTGTGGCAAGCATAATGTCTCAACACTGGCACCAGCATGGTTGTCAGTTCATGCTTTGTAAAATGGATGCGTTTGGATGCGTTAACGAATCCAAAAGTTCCTACAGAGGCCGTAGCCTCTGTAGGACTTGCAGCATAGTTCCTGGGTAAGGATTGAGAGATGTGCGAGAAAAGATGAGAGATGGGATTACAAACAGATTTTCCTCACAGCCTTCCGACCAGCTTCTAGAACAGATATGAAAAGAGCCCAACAAGATACACTAAAATAGGTACAGAATTTACCGCGCCTTCCGCGGATCTTCTAAAACAGACATGCCTATTTTCAAGCGGCAAAGGAAGAGAACTTGCAGTTGGCGGCCAGCACGCTGCTCGTCTCGTAGTCGCGAGTCTCGCCGTCCAAAAAGCCCTTGCCGCTATCGCCGTCGGCTGCGACGCGGCCGTGCAGAAGCCGCGCGATCTCAGAGTACTTGAGCGCCTTCTGCTGCTGCTCGGGCGTGGCGCGGTACGTCTGCCCCAGCACACCGTGGATCTTGTCCGTGGTGGCGATGTCGTTGATCACCAGGTTGAAGTGCACCTCCGCGTCGTCAGGCGCCTGCAGCTTGGGGTGCGCCACGCGCATGCTCACGCCCATCTCCAGCAGCCCCTCGATCTTCAACGAAAACCGGTCCACGTCATAGGGGCCGGTCTTGCCCACGCCCGAGAACGCCAGCGTCATGCCGTTTCCGGACACGGGCGCCGCCTCTGTGGGCACCTCCACCTTCTCGCCGTCCACGTACACGGCGGCGAGGAAGCCCGCTCCGCGCTCCTGCTGCTTGCCGCCGCGCGCCACGAGGTGGAGCGAGTGCGCCGCGCCGCTCTCATCGGTCCAGAGCACGCCCACCTCCTTGATCCACGACCGGATGCCGGCGTGCGCTCCGTCCGTGTTGCGCTCGTCCTTGTAGCCCTTCAGCACCACGTTGACGTGGAGGCGCGCATCGGTGGTCAGGCAGAACGACTTGTCGAGCTCGCCGTTGAAGTCGAAGGGGGTACCCGCGGCGCCAGTGAAATGCGGGTCGTCGACCACGCTGCCGTTGCCGTTGCACAGACCGCCCACCCAGCTCGGGTTGTACTTGGGGCTGTATGAGTCGCCGGTCTGCACCTGCTCCGTGTGGGTGCCGCTGCGGGGCGCGCCGCGTGTCGGCTCGTCGGACTTGTCGCGTCCGCCCGTCAGAAGGTAGCAGCGGAAGCCCTTCTGGAAGCCGGCAGGGTTGAGGCGGCCCGTGCTCGACTCTGCGTCGAAGTACTGGTACACCCAGCACCCGTCCGTCTTGCGGCACTCGTTGCAGCACTTGGACAGCGAGTTCGCCTTGGACGCCTTGAGCAGGAAGCCGATCTCGTAGAACGACTCGTAGTTGATGGACGGGCCGCCCTTCTTGCGCAGCTGAATCTTCTTCTGCGCCTCGTTGTACTGCTTGTTGTAGAGGCCCATCCAGTAGGCCACGCGCTTGTCCCACGTGCTGCCCTGCTCCTTGACGAACTTGGGCTTGGCCACGGCCGGCACGCTGCTCAAGCTGTTGCAGAAGTCCTCGCTGCATCCGAAGGGTGGCAGTGCACAGGCGGTCGCGCCCAGGACGACGGCTGCAAGACACGCCGCGAGGAGGAGCAGGCGCGCCATGTCGACACCGTGGACGGAGAGTAAGTGACTTCAAATGGAAGAGAGAGAGACGTGTCTAGCCCGGAGATCAGGACGACTCACGGTTTAAAGAGACGAAAATGCCTTGCTACTTATCCGCCCAACTGTGGGCCCGGGCGAGAGGTGATAGCCGCGGGAAGCCGCGCCTGCCGATCGTGCGATGCCGAAGCGTCTTCTATGATGCGATCGAGCCGCAGGGATGGATAGATCCTGAATAGTCCCTGCGATCCGTCTGAAGGTCGTCCGCAAACGGTGGTGCGGAGAAGCAACGAATAAGACATGGTAGACGTGATAAGATAGATGGGACAAACCATGCAGCCTGCCGAATAGGCGTATGCTGGCGGCATCAGCCGAGGAGCCGTTTTTTCAGCCTCCAGATCTCAACCACAGCCTGTCAGTCAAACTCAGCCTGTCTGAGAAGCCCTGGAAACTTCAAGGACGATGCAAACGGCGCTGTCCCTGCGACGTCGGGCTGTCCGCGCGTCTCGAGCCTAAAAGCGGGTGGACACCCGCTTAACAGGTACATACAGCATGGGGCGATCAGTGTTTTGGTTTTTTTAATAGGTTTCTGGACAAACGGAATAATGGGCATTGTGGTCAACCCGATGGAAGAGCAAAATCAGGAAAAACTAAGGCAACGGTCTGGATTCACAAAAGGTTCTATCTACTCAGTTTAAATCCTTGTTCCAGCTTCGACCGAGTACCAATGGTCGAGATCTCACGTCGAACATGTGTTCCTTCTTCCACGATTACTACGTCCGACGTTTAATCTACGCCGTGCAAATGCTAGATAGGATCGTAAAATCGGAGACGAAACTATTCAAATAAGCTGACAAGACCAGGTTGGCGAAATGTAAAGTCTTTCACCGTCGATCCAGAGCCTTATCTTGAGATCTACTGCCATAAATCATTTATTGATGTCCAGTATTTCCTTCATTTGTCCCGTGGGTGATCCCAGTTCTCTTTCCACTCCTGCAGCCAACCGCAAAAGCTGGCAAACTGTACGAGCACTACCCCCCCTCGTGTCTATCCAGCCTGGATCTTTGTTCGCAGGCAGACTTGTCAGGGGGATCGGACCGGCCATGCTTCCTCCCAGGGAGCCTTATCAGGGAGGGTGCCATTGGCGTTTTGCGTGAGACCGTCCCCGGAGGTTCTTCAGGGTAAGATGCCGGGTCCGCTTGTTGTGGTTCTGGAAAGCGCTCCTGACAACCTGAGCGCGTCCACTTACGCTATTTGTTGATGGAGCAAATATATCCGCGCAGACGACTTGACGTCTCGCCACAACAAATGAATGAAAAGCGCCTCCGTAACAAGCGCTGCCCGAAAAATAGGGCAAACTTGTCCGAGGCGATGACCTGACCAGTCGCCACGACCTTCTGCTTGCTTATCGTTGGACATGTAAAGTCGCTAAAGTCGAGTATCATGCAGGGTCCACTGTCCGCACAGTCAACCTCTTTACCAGCAATCCACGCGCATTTTGGCGTTCATTCTCTACTGCACACTCACCACCGGCCTCTATTCCGCCCTCACAATGGGGATCCTATGCTACAACACTGTTCGCACGGCCAGCCCTTGCGCCTGCAACTGACCTTACCCCTCACCCGCACCCCCCATTACCAGCCGCTGACTTCACCCAGCAACCAGTCCTGAATCGAACCATAGCGGAGACCCTGGACCGAATGCGCAGGCGTAAGGCTCAAGACACCCATGGCCTACGGCTTGAGCACCTCCTCCCACGTGAACTTGCCCCCTTTCTTTGTCGGCTGCTAAAATTGTACCTCTCCACCGACTCCCTCCCACCTCACTGCACAGAAGGTCTCATCCACCCCATCCATAAGCGTGGCGACCGCACGGACCCCGACAACTATCGTCTCCTTACTGTACAGCCAACCTTCACCAAACTCTACTCCACCTACCTCCTCTCACTTCTGCTGTCACGCGCACCCCCTAGCCAGTGTCTTCACCCTGCCCAAAACGCATTTCTCCCAAAACACAACTCTCTCGACCATGCCTTCACCTTGTACACCCTGGTCCTCTCAGCCCGCCGCAGGAAACGCCCCCTCTACGCTGCTTTCCTAGACCTTCGCAAGGCCTACGACTCTGTCAGCCATGAACTACTCTTTACCCAACTTGCCGCTCTCGGCCTCACCACAAAGGAAGTCAGCGCTGTAGAAAAGCTTTATTCATCAGCCACCGCCCGCGTCCACACCCCTGCCGGCCACTCCGACCCCTTTCCCATCCGCCACGGCCTTCTCCAAGGCGACCCATGCAGCCCTATACTCTTCAACTACCACATTGACCCCCTAGCACGTGCCATCTCTTGCACCGACACGGATTCCCCCACTCTCCTTGGCACGCCCATCCCACTCCTCCTACAGGCTGACGATGTCGTCCTCCTCTCAGAGTCAGCCAGTGGCCTTCAGCGTGCAGTGGACGAGGCATTCTATTCCCTTAGTGCCTTGGGTCATACAATTCANCCTAGCCCCCCCTCCCTCCATTCCCCGCTAACACCCCCTCTCCCCTCAGGCACCAGGAGCCCTGCTTCCACAATGCCCGCCGCCACCCCTCCTGCGCCACCAACCGCCAGCACTACCCCCACTACCGATATCCCCAAGGCTCTCCTCTTTTACCAGACTGTGGTGCCCCGCTCCCCTGGCCTACCCCCCTACCTCTCTCTTCCTATTCCCTCCTTTCACGCGCGTGCACTTTGGCAGCTTCGCACATCCAGCCTCCCTTATGAGCTCTACCTCCCTCTAGCGTCGCGCTGCTGCTCTGCCTGTCTGGCCACCCAGTTTCCTCACCCGGCATTGCACTTTGTGCGGGATTGTCCAGTGTTTTATGAGGTGCGGGGTCGGTTTCCCTGTCTGTTCCCAGCCGATTTGCGGTGCTTCTCGCTAAAAGAATTCCTCTCCTTCGAGGACCAGGCTTGCTTGGCGTCGTGTGTGGCAGGTATGCTCCAAGTCTACTACAGCTACCACAACAGCCCCAGTCTGCAGCAGACACTGGGCTACCCGCATCGACCCCGTGCTCCTCCTCCCCTGCGCCAACGCCACATCCTCAGCATCCGCAGCCCAGGTTGACAGCCGCTAATCAATCAAATGGTGAAATCATATGGAGCGAGCTCGCAGCATGCAGCAGCCCTCTGGCCGCCGCGCAGCTGAGCTCGGCACTTGTGATATGCCGTTACTAGGCCTCTTTGGCCACCATTGGCATGTCACCCATATTGACCTCGTGTGCACTGTCCCTCCCCCCCTTCAGGACCTCGCTAGGACATCGCTTGCTTTGACCTTTGCATGCTTCCTTACATTTGACTGTGGGCACATGCATGCCCCTCTTCATGGTTGTCGTGCGTGTATGTCCCCCCTAACTCTCACTGTCATGTGTGGCTCTGTGCCACCGTCCATTCCCCGTGGAGGGGTAGCGACGATAAACATAATAATCTAAATCTAAAATCCTTCTGCGACGATGAGGACAGGTGTACAAGGCGAGAGACTGTTCCGAAAAACAACTAAAATATTGTGTGACGGCCAGCACTAGCGCATGGCAAACTCCGCCGGCGAATCTCGTCAGCGCCGAACTCTGACCTGACGTGAGAGACCTACCTGGTACTCCGGCCAACCTTCGAGTTTTTGAAGGGCAGTATATTTATATTATTGTAGATGTTTCAGTCAGGCTCACTTCGGCTGAACCCAACTAATTACGGAGAACAGAACAGGACCTGCGTTCGAACCGTCGTCACTGTGTGAAGGCTAGCGCGTCAGTAAATCCCAAGCAAGCATGGCAAACTTTTTTCGAATAAATGACGGCCAGAATTGCCTGGGCGGTAGGTCAAAATCTCAGCCGTTCAGGTCAGCTTACTTCTGCGACCACCGNGTGACGGCCAGCAATAGCGCATGGCAAACTCCGCCGGCGAATCTCGTCAGCGCCGAACTCTGACCTGACGTGAGAGACCTACCTGGTACTCCGGCCAACCGTCGAGTTTTTTAAGGGCAGTATTTTTATATTATTGTAGATGTTTCAGTCAGGCTCACTTCGGCTGAACCCAACTAATTACGGAGAACAGAACAGGACCTGCGTTCGAACCGTCGTCACTGTGTGAAGGCTAGCGCGTCAGTAAATCCCAAGCAAGCATGGCAGACTTTTTTCGAATAAATGACGGCCAGAATTGCCTGGGCGGTAGGTCAAAATCTCAGCGGTTCAGGTCGGCTTACTTCTGCGACCACCGCTATCAGGGTTGAGCATCCGATAGGCTAGGAATCAGATAGGCTCAAAACTTTGAAATCGGCCTAGATTCGACACCTCCCATCAGGACAGGGCAAAAACTAGGATTATCTGGTCAATTTATCCCGAAAAATATTCATTTCCGTTTAATCGACGGTCACGGATGATACAAATTTTGATCCGCCGGCAAGTTTGGAATATATCCTAATCGCACCTGAAATTTATGTTCGAGGGTTCACATCGTAGTTTATGGCAAATTCGATCGGTATGAAACGCGCGAATCACCAACCCTGTAAAAACCACCTTCTAGGAATCCAACGATTTAAACAACACTGTTTTAGACGAAACCTTTGCCAAAATATATAATTCCGAGTCTGGAGAAGCTTTGAGATTACACCGCGATTGAACCTCAAGGCGTCGACTCCATCGTATACCCATCAAACAACAGGCGGATACATCGGCTACGACGGCTCAAAATCTTCCGAAGGAATTCTCTGCGAAGGGGAGATGACTGAAGGAACGTAAGCAATCCGAATAAATTATTCTGCAAAGAGTGACAACGTCAATGAGTGGACTTAACGTGACGTCAAATCTGCCAATGAAACCTGTCAGATAGGAGTATTCCGCGAGGAACCTCCTTCAGATAGGGGCCTCCGCTTTTCTAGGTTTTCAGGTCGGAGGAAGGCATGGACTCGGAGGAAGACCCATCGCTTTGCAGAAGGAGCGGTCAAGAAGAAGGAATATTTCGTCATTTTCCCTTGTTGAAATGGCAAAATTGTGCGACACGATGACCTGACCAGTCCCCACGGCAATTTGCAAAGGTGAGGACAGATATAAAAGGCAAGCGAGTATTCCGGAAAGGGCAAACTTGTCCAATGCGATGACCTGAACAATGGCCAACATATATGACGATAACATATACATCCGAACATGGTGAATGCCTCTTCTGAAAAGCTGTCACTCATAAATGTGACATCCACGATAACCATAGGATTGATTCGCCAGTTAACCGCGTCAGCGCCAAGCTCGGACCTGACGTAAAAGACTCACCTCGTAAGCCGCCGAAACGACGAGATTTTGAGGGGTGATGTTCTCCTCCAACCAATACATTGTGCGTTATGTTCACAACATGTGAAATTCGGCAGACGACCATCTAAAACGGGAGTCAAACAAAACCTTCACGGCTAGAGTCTCTATTCGAGCTACGCCAATAAACCATTTACACACAGTTGCAAAATTTTGAAAACGTGGACGGGCAGCATTGCCCTGGCATCATAAGGACCGCCAAGCCGTTCAGGCCGGCTTACAGCTTCGAACTCCGAAGTCAGGTGTGCGCTTCGGATGAGTCAGGAAGCACAGAAGGACAGAACCGGAAACATGATTATTTGACCAATTTAGCTTTCGGGAAAATAAGCAGTAAAATGTGTGGGGCAAACTTATATGAACTGACGGGTTTGCTTCGCGCATGTACCGTGTATGTCATTTCTACGAGCGTTTGAGAGTAGATGTCGGCCTAGATTTGACATGGCAGGGCTATGGCAAGAACGTATCTGGTTTGTCTCGTATGCTGCCTGTAGTGGCAATCTCAACATGCTCAAATCACAAAACAGTCAAAGCGAGGTGGATGCACGCAAAAGGGACACACTTTCCACGCCGCCACTTGAAGAGAGGCAAAGATACGGCATCCGCACCACAAAAAAAAAGCCCCACACTGTGGCTCAAAAGCCTTGCAGACCGGCATCCAAGAACCATGTCGAATCGTTCCGCAGACATTTCTACTATGTAGGAGGATGTTTATCACACAAATCGTTTGAAGTCTCGTTCCCCCCCCCTCTCTCTCTCTCTCTCTCCCTCCCTCTCTCTCTCTCTCTCCCTCTCTCTCTCTCTCTCTCTCTCGTACTTGAATGTTGCCCTTCCAAGAATGGTTATGACGAAGTCAAGGCATCCGGGGCAGGCCACCGCCAAAGGTCGGCACTCGCTGTTGATGTACATAGAAATTCGGGGCTTGGATGAGGACAGGGAGTGAAACCGGCATACTACACAAATTTATCCAAATATGTGACGGCTAGTGACAGCTCATGGCAAACTCCATCGGCGAAACTAGTAAGGACCAAACTCCAACCTGACGTGAAAGACCTACCTAGTACGCAGTACCAACGGCAAGTTTTTGAAGGACGGACTGTTTGGTAAAATATTTAATTACTGTAGATGTTTGAGTCACCTTTAGGACGTCTTAACTCTGACAACAATGCAGAATGAAACAGGAACTGTGTTTGAATAGTCGTGAATGTGTCAAGGCTAGCACGCCGGTATCGCCCAAACAAGCATGGCAATATTTTACGAATAAATTACGGCAAGAATTGCATGGCCGCTAAGACAATAATTCAGCCGTTTAGGTTGGCCTAATTTTGCGACCACAGCTACCATGCATGAGTATCCGATAGGCCAAGAATTAGGTAGGTTCAAAACATTGAAATCTGTTTATATCCGACACCTATCATTAGGAAAGAGAAAATTGAGGATTGTCTGATCAAAATCCTCTGTGAAGGGTGAATCAGTACAATCCTGAAAGGGCAAACATACCGGGGACGACGACTTAAACTCTCACAACAATAAGAGTTGACGATCGGAAGAGGCCGCAAACACAAGAGCCGTCCAAAATTAGTCATTCTTATTTATGTGACGGTTTGCCACCATTAATATTGTGATCCGTTGTTAGATCTTGCACATTTCGTACTCCCACTTGAAACTCTCCTCCTACTATTTACGTTGTAACTGTAATTGACATGGTCTGAAAAATGTCCGTTGTTCCAGGAATTTAAGTCGCCAAGTACCAATTACATCTAAATTTGACCTTGGTTGCTTGACACAATGTTAGTGCTTGTGGACAGTGGTAGGAGCGGATGGAGGGTCACCGCTTCCCATCGGCTGCTGGGAATTCGAATATAAGCCTGCCACGTGAGCAGGACATTTTTTTTACGCGAGCCTAGATTCCATGCGGGTGCGCACAGTTTTTCCTAGGGTTAGAGGGAGATTGCTGACGCAACTCAGTCACTCCAAGTCGATGTTGACGATTGGACTTCACGGGACATCACTTTGGCCGTCAAAACCTGCCAGGTAGGAGTACTGCTTAAGGAGCCGAAATCAGGTATGAGCCTCTGCTCGTCCAAGACTCCAGGTCGGTGCTGGGCGTTCACATAGAAGACAACCCATCACTTCGCCTAAGGACAGGATCGGAACAAGGAATATTCGTTCAAATTCCTCAACTTGAAATAGGTAAGTTTACTAATGACCTGACCAGCCGCATTCCAGATTCGTGAGATGGACATTGGACGTGAAAGTGAAGAAGCTATTCCGTGCAATTAATTAAAAAATATTTCAGATCCTGCAATATTCATCCTTCTAATCCGTTAATGATCCTCATTGCAGCTATGTTGCAACTTGAAGAGAAAGTCTTAAGTTGTAGGCTGCCCTACCAGGCGGTTGTGGAGAGGCCTCGCGTTTCAATTTTTTCTTCAAATCAAGTTTAAGAAACTATTCTACAATGGGACATTAAGGAAAGAATAGAACCTACTACGTGTTACGCCGAGCGGAACTTGGATGGTTCATAGGGTTGAGGCGTGGAGCAGATGACGATTGAAGGAATTGAACTATTGGATAATTCGTATTTACTTGTAAGTGTGTTCCAATGACAAGTGTTGAACACATCGAGCGCATATATACAATGGAAAAAAATAGAATGAGGCCCTAACGTGTCAAGAGTCTAGCTCCAGCAGAGAAGTCGTCACCAAAGTTTGCAGAATGGCTTCAAGCATTCGTTGAAGGATTTCCCCCTCCACGTCACTCCTGGAGGCAATCGTCATCATCTTTTGCAGGGAGACTTGAATATTTTGAGTCTCCAGTGGCCCATTTCTATATTTTACCTTGCCTCCTTGTTCTGGGTTCAAACAAAGGGGGAAATTATCCCAAACTCATGATTTCGTACAAGTTTTCCTTGTTTCAAACTCAGAGTTCATACTAAATGAACTCGAATTTTGTTCAAGACGCGGTGGCACAAAATCGTCGCTTGTGAGGCATGTCGGAATATTTCGTGCCGACATATCATTCTTGTCTCGCGACTCACTCTCCTGCGCTCTCTCTATCCATCGTCTCACTCATTCAAGGAGGCATGGATGAGAGGACAAGGACAAGGGCTCGAAGCCACAGGCCTCGGCCCTTGGTGCCTCGCAGCCTCTTGGCCAGTGATCAAGCGACCAGGTCCACTAGCGGCCCGCAGGAGTTCAGCGGATGGCCGGCCGGTCACCTGATTGGTCGCCGGCCATCGAGCCGTCCGATAGACATCTGGCCGGTGGCAAGCGAAGGGCTGGCCGCCGTGAGCCCTCGCCGTGGCAAGGGTGGCAAGGGTGGTCAGCCACCCCTCGCGACTGCGAGGAGGGAGGGCCGAATTGGCCCTCCCTCTACATTCCTCCCACGTGTTACAAATCGTCCCAGAAATTGAACTACAAATAGAAGCCAAATAGTGGTTCGTCAAAATGGTGAAAGAAAAGTGATAGTTTCAATCACCAGCTAAACATGAATACGTGCATGGCACATTGAATTAAGCTCCAACTTGTCGGTCAACACGGCTAGTGGCCTCCCCCGTCTAGGCTGGAGTGTCGACTTACGGACCATGTTGAGCGTCCCCAACCTCCTATGGTTGAGTTCCATGAACACCGCCTAGCGGGAATGTTGTTCAATATTGTTGCGTTTAGGTGGTTCTCTTTACCACACGCCGATCTGTGCAAGCTGCCAGCTCATTCAAGGATTTTTTGACCACCCTCATGTACAAACATGATTCATGCTTCCATGAGTTATGTTCACGTCCACAACCAGCCAAATGAACAAGGTATCCTCCAATGACCCACGACTCGAGTGTGTGCTCGTGGTGTCGGAATAGGCAAAGGAACCTGTACTCGCCGTCGATAGCAAGGACTATCTGTGGTGGCTGAACAGTTCCTCCTGCCGTTAAGGAAGCTAGCAGGCTCACATGAAACACGTCATGTCTTTTCATACTCGTTGGAATTGGTATACCACTGGCATCCTGGGTGCAATGATGGAAAACGAGCCAATCAACTTCGGTAGAAGTTTTCGCATCCATGGCGACCTGAGCCAAAGGCTCTTAGTGTTAAACATCACCTTGTCGCCGATGTCAAATGCGACCTCGCGACGACTTTTGTTGGCATATTAACTTTTTTTGCCGAGCCTCTTGAAGGTGACCCCTCACCTCCTATAACATGGAGTTTATGTACTCGACAAAGGCTCGAACAGAAGAAATTTGTCCATCTGTACTCCCAATCTTCACCAATAAAGAGGGTATCACTGGATGCCAAGCACAGTTTAACACGATTGGTGTGAACTGAGTGGACTCTTTCACTAAGTTGTTCATCATAAACCTTGCCGATGCTAGGAAATTTTCCCAGTCATTCATGGTAAGGTCCACATACATGCGGAGCATGTACTCCAGAGCTCGATTCATATATGCTGTTTGTCTATCAATTTGAGGGTGAAATGTTTTCAACGTTAGAGACTCATTGAAGAAGTACTCATGTATGTTTTGCCACATATTACTAATGAATATTTTATCCCGATTAGAGATTATGTACAACGGCAAGCCGTGCTTCTCCACGATATCCTGAAAGAAGAGACGAGCTATCTCATATGCCTTCACATAAGTGGTTGTAGGAATGAAGTATGTCATCTTCGTAAGAAAGTCCCAAACCACCAGTATAGTACACGGGTTGTGTCCGGTATTCCTATAAGAAATTCCATGCTGACGCACTCTTATGGAGTCCAAGAGATAGGAACCTGTTGGAGGAGTCCAATAGGTTTTTTTGTCACTAACCTTATTTCGAAGAAATGGGTCGCATGTCATGCAGTACTCATAGACATCGACACTCCATCCTGACCACCAATAGTGGTCTGAGAGTTCCTGTCTGGTCTTTTGAGGTCCCACATGACCTGCAACCGGCAGGTCATAAAACTGGGAGATATTGTCCACTTGAAGATCTCCCCAATCCTGCATAACGACTTGTTCTGCATGCCAGTAAATTCCCACGACCTCCACCATTCCGTACTTGTCAAGATTCGGAGAGTCTTGAAACCCATAATTCACATAGTATCCCAACCGGATCCTCTTTACAAAATTCTTGTAGTGTATAATGTCTCTCGGTGGTTGCCGCAAAGGTACAACGGGGTCTGATTTTTGCACTATAGCTGTCGCAATGGCCATGAAGTACCCACCGACCTCGGTGGTTGCTTTAATTTCCATAGACTATAAGCTTAGAAGATCGGCCATGTTGCTGCGTCCTACGAATATTCTTACGCAAATGAGAACAGGCTTTGGTATTGTACGGTCCACTGAATTCATTCAAAACAATGATTTTTATTTGCCTATATGTACAAGCATAATCGTCCCCGGTTTGGGCGAATCATTAGTATGATTTGGGACCTATAGACATGCTACACATAAAATAGGTGCAAGAAAGAAGGGGAGTCGGTCTCGGACATTTTGTACGGAGCTTAGCCGGAGTGCACTCGCGATGGCGAGTGCACTCCGACACGTCGATCGTCTTGAGTGTCGCTCTTTCACGACACGTGAGTGTGCTTGCCAGTGCAAACACACTAATGTGCCATGTAAGAACTGGAAGCTCTAAAGACTCAAAACTTTGAGCCCATGGTCCTAGGACTTGAACAGGGTATGGGCGAATTTAAGGAGCTGGGGTGGCGAGAGTGGGGGTTTGGACAAATCACTCAATAAAATACAAAGGACGTAATTCTGGATGAAATCAAATGTAACATAATTTGCTAGAAATGTTGAAATAAATCAAGGGACAGTATGGTATATGCTCCAACGTGTCTTTCGTCTTGACAACTTCATTGTCCTTTGGAAAGATACACCAATGGACTGTGGCCGGTCACAACCGTCACATTCCCCTCATCGCCCTCGAGGTAGCAATGCCCCTTCTTAAAAGTGTGTACCACCGTAAGGAGTTCTTGGTCCTCAGTCGTGTACCGTGTTCCAGCGGGAATAAGATTCTGGCTCCTATACGCAACTGGATGACCATACTGCATGAGGACTGCTCTAAGTCCGAGTGTCGATGTACGATAACCATGCTGTGCCATCAGCTATTAAAGGTCTTTATACTCGCTAGCCAAGGCCAATTATCCCTGCACTATGGTTCTCCCCTCTGACCATTTATGACTTGTACTATGATTTGTGAACGTCGACCACGCATGGTGAAACTTGTTGGTCATGGTCAGTGAGAAATGTCCACCTTAACTGGTCAGTGTGCACTGTAGCCACACCATGCAACTAGTTATTGAAGGTCTATATACTTGCTAGTCGATAACTGGCATTCCCAAACTCCCTCTGACCATTTGTGACTCGCAAACGGGTGAGCTAGCGAGTCTCACCAGTTTTAACATCTCTCCCTCTCTGACATGTAAACTAATGACGAAGTCCATGGATGGCAGCTAAACTGTAGCTTCTTATAACCTTGACCCTTTGACGTGAGACCAGTCCTATTGTAATCGCATTGCTTCCTTTAGGAGGGGCTAGTTACCCCACTTCAACGATGCCGTCCACCTTCAGCAGTCCGCTTGTTTTTCGTGAGAACAAGGCCCCACTTTTGAGCACAATCCATGCTCATAAAATGACCACTTGCGGCACAATCTAGCACACTTTCCACCTTACCCTTGACGCCGTTCACTCGCACCTCCAAGAGAAGTGCGGGCTGCTCCTCACCCCCTGAATCCCGTGCCATGACCTCGAAAACCCCCTGAACTTTTGTAAGTGGTAGCTTGGGCTGAGAGGATCCAGGAGTATCGTAATCTATGCCATCAATACTTCCTTTGTGGATTGCTTCTCCTATCTTTGCCACTTACCCTTGCTGTCACCCATCTTTGGACTCCAGAAATCACCCGCAATGAGGTCAGGCTTGCCACATTTGTAGCACATGCATAATTAAAACTCTCCGTTTTTCATGGGCGTTTCGTTGCTCTCGCCCCCTTTGCCGTAACCACCACCAGACAAGTTGTGGCTGCTGGCATGAGCCCGTTGCACGCATGAGTCATAGTGCTTTGTCATACCAATCTTCCCCAACACGTTGTCGTTGAGGTCGCGCATCATCTTCACAACGATGGCATCATTGTTAAGGCCATTGTTGTAGTGGAAGCACAGTCCATGAGATTCAAAGCCACAATTGGAAATCAGCTCATAAAACCTGCGGGTGTAATTGGTGACGCCTCCAGTTTTGTGAAGCCAACGCAAATTAGCACGCTCTTCATTCCTCACGTCACCCACAGTAAAGCACATTATGAACAAATCCATGAACTCCTTACATGAGGTTGGTCATTTCAAGGTAGTGTCACCACTGCTACAGATTGGAGCCAATGGGGTTGAGATTCTGGTCGCAGCCGCAATACCAACGACCATCACTAGTCCACAGTCATGTGAATTAGACTGAATCGTGTCGGCCCACCAATCAAACAATGCCCCTCTCAAGAGGGTCACGACATAGTTGCGGTGCGCCTCGTACCCCGAGGCATCCACGCAGGTAGTGGTGATGTACAACTCTAATCCGAGTATCTAAGCATACAGAGGTGGTCCATACTTCTTCAATGTGCCAAACGGGCTCGGATTGAGCTGGCTCGTAACGCCAACCGCAACTCCAGGTGTGGTGGTAACTGCCACTATTGTTGTCACTGGATGCTTCTTGAGTTCCTCATTCAGGTGTGAATTCTACGTATCCAACAGGTCCATCTTGGCCTGCATGTCAGCAAGAAACTTTTGCAATTCTATGGCTGCTCTTACTTCACCTTGCACATCAAAGGCCACTGCCGATGACAATGTTCTGGACTAAGTCATCCTGGTGTCTGGTGAAACTTCTTCCTCAACGGATCTTCTAGATACCGCCTTGTCACAGGAGTGCATGGTTGGCCTTGGGCACAGATCCGCCAAAGAGACGAGATGCATGCTGGTCTACGCTAACTAGGAGAGGATGCCATGCAGATGCTTATGCCTCAAGGCCAAGGGTGTCTCTGATGCCAAGTACAAATAGGGTGTGTTGTGCTAGTCTTAACCGGAGGTTGCAAGTACCAACCGATGGCAACGATGACCAAGGGGATGTCAGTGCACACATTCCAGTGTATTTGGAAGCATAGGATCATCTTGGGGGAGCACGGGAACACGTATGGAAAAGTGGGAGTAAGCATTAATTGTTATCCAAGTATCAACATACAAGACTAATTATACACGTTGCCACATCCTAGGCGACCCAAGGTCGCTGAGCCGTGTGCGACACAGTATCAGATGGAGATGAACGTTATTACCTCAATATCATGAGTGAATCTTCCCAAATTTCTAACGCAGCAAGAATTGCATCATTCCGTGGAGGAACATTTGAGATATAGTTGTTTACGTGGACCACAGCAATCTGTCGATGACAGCACCATTAGTGGCGGTGATGGCCACCCAAAGTGCCCTTTCTGGTATAAACATATCGGGACATCATTCTAAAGTACTCATGGTCCTCAATGATCCTTGATTCATTTACTGACCGTGAACCAAGGTGCGCTTTGACCTCATTGGGTCTTCCAATGAAAACCCGTCACCTGTTTTTCCCTCGGGCGGTCCAACCTCCGGCCGGGCGTAACTTCCTCAATACTTGATGGATCAACCCTGTTCTTGGAATTATCTCACACGGTTCCTCCTGGAAATTCAAAGTCTACAATGCGGTTACACATTCAAGGAATCCTCAAGCCATAATGATTGCTTTTGGCACTGTCCGGCTTACACCTTTGCTATGAATTGTACATTTAATCTATCAATAGTGCGATTGTCATGATACTTTACCTTGTAAACTCATTTTGCATCCACTGCTCTCCTGCTGGATGGTAGCGTACCTTCTCCCATGTATCAAAATCACAGATCTCACTTTGCTATGCTTCAATGGCTTTCTTCCAGAAAAGTGCGTCTGTACATGTAACAACCTCTCTATACGTAGATGAAATGAAAGGCTTCATTGAATGGCCTAAACGGACAAATGATCCTTCACAATTTTTTTTTCCATGTGACATCAATTTTAAGACGTGGTTCAATGGAATGTAGTGCCTGTCTAATACCTTAATCTTCCCCTCATTTGATGTTGTATCTCGTCAACTGTTGCCCCAGATTGACCTGAGGAATCATCTGCTCTTTGCTCTTGCTCTAATAGCAGACGCATGAAGGGACCAACTGAACCTGGGTCACTGGCTGTCCTTGTCTGCTGCAATGGAGGATATGTTGATGGAGATGGAGCTCTCCGAAGATATGTAGGTGAAGAAGGAGGATATATTGTTTCAGTTGGAATTGTGACACTCCTAAACCGTGGCATGGAAATGATGAGACCATGCCCGGCATAGGGTCATTTTGTTACAGAAAACATTCCTGATGCTGCTGATGGTGTTGTTGCTGCTGCTACTGTTGTTGCTGGTGTTGTTTCTGTGGTTTCTGCTATTGCTATTCCTAATACTACTGCTTTTTTCTCGCTGTTGGTGCTACTATTGCTGTCGCCTGCTGTTGCTGCTGCTGTTCTTGTGCTTTTTTTTGAAAAGGAGATGCTCGAATAGGATGGAATGGAATCGTGACTGGATTTAGTGTACTCGACTGATGAGCTGAGGGAGGAGGTGAGTGAGACTGCTACCATTTATGCCCAATCACCCCAAATCCACACACTCAATAAAGTGTGTACAACATTGCAACATATGGTGAGGATCCTTCTAGGAAACCAGCCTAGAACATTGACAATGTTTCTTAGAAATTGTTACTTGGAATCATGTTCACTGTTACTTTTGTGTACATGACCACACGATTTTCATTGAACTTTCTCAAGAAATACATGACCTGAAAACATTTTTGAAGTAGAAATTCTACGGAAAAATCTGAAAGTAAATTTAACGTCAGTGATTTCACAACGTTACCTACTATATTCTTTTTGAGACTTCATGTTATGTTTGTATTTCTATCAATGACGCTTAAATGTGCTCGATACTAGAAATGCTGTACTCGTGATCACGGCTCGCACGAGAGGTCATCTCGTTTTTTGTATCATCGCTCGAGCGTTGCCCACAAGCCCCCCCCCCCCCCCTTCCCTTCCCCCCAGGAGGTCCGGCTGAGTTGAACGTATTGCTGGGTTGTGTATTGGGGGGTGTATCTGGTGGGGTCCGCATGAAAAAAAAGTGTACAAATACACAAGTGTACTTTATCTAGAAAGCTTGCGATGCACTCCCCGATACAGTCCCCCAATACATTCTTGATGTTTTGGGGGGGGGGGGGGAGGGCTGACCTTAGAGCGGGGACTGGTTATTTCGCTTGCACGAAGCCATCAGAGTATTCTGTTTGCGTAATTGTCCTCTGCACACCGTCCGATGGCTCCTATCGACGATGTCTGTCAGCTTTGATCGACTATAGTAAGAATACACAAGTGTATATTTTTGGTTGTCTACCAGCTACACTTCCCGATACACTTACCAGATACACTTTTTACTTTGGGGGGGGAGGGGGCTCGTCGTCTCCCCCCCCGCCCCCCCTGAAGTCGAAGTGTATTAGGCCATTGTATTGGGATGTGTATCTGAAGTGTGGCCGAATGAATACACTAGTGTATTCATACACCAGATATTGAAACGAGAGCTCGTAGCCTCCCCACCCCCCCACCCCCCTCCCGAGGTCAGAGTGTATCGCGGGTGTGTATTGGGTAGTGTATCTGGTGGGGGGCCGCATGAAAACACAAGTGTATTTTATTTAGCGAGCTTGCGATACACTCCCCGATACACTCCCCCAATACACAAGTGAAGTTTTTTTTGGGGGGGAGGGGAGGGCGGACCACGGTTCGGGGATTGGTTGGCTCGCTTGCACGATCCAACAGAGTATTCTTTTCACGTATTCGTCCCCTTTGAACCATCCGATGCCTCGATCGACGATTCCTATGAGGTCATTTGCACTTTCGAAAGTGTACACAAGTGTATCGTTTTGGTTGTCTACCAGCTACACTTTCCGATACACTCACCAGATACACTTTTCACTTGGAGGGGGGGGGGTCGTTGTCTCCCCCCCCCCCC
>SZWC01011628.1:29550-40169 GCA_023375785.1 Penium margaritaceum | reverse complement strand
TCTCTCTCTCTCTCTCTCTCTCTCTCTATCTATCTATCTATCTATCTATCTCTCTCCTCCCCTATCTCTCTGTATTTATCTCTCCTTCTCTCTCTTCCTCTCTTTCTATCTCCCTCTCTTTCTCTTCCTCACCTCTCTCTCAATTTCCCTTTCTCTCATTTTCTCGCCTATGCGTGCATGCATCATCTCTCTTTCTCTCTCCTCCCCCTCTTCCCACACCATAGTCCTTTCTCATGCACCCTCTCTCCCTTTTGTACCTCTTCCTCTCTCCTCCTGCCCTTGCTGCATCTCTTCACTGTCCACCACCCGTCCTCTCCCCCCCCTCTACCTCTATCCCACTACCTCTCTCTCTCTCTCTCTCTCTCTCACACACACACACACACACACACACACACACACACACACACACACACACACTACACACACACACACAAATGAAGTTTCATGAAGTTTCTGAGGAAATTAATTTTGCATTTGCTTGTGGCATGTAGACAACTAGACATGTACGTCTTTGGGGAAATTGACCAAAAATGGTCCTGCAAATGGAACTCCACAATTAATCAAGAAGGACATATTCTGGAGTCCTATTAGGGTTCATCATGCTCTTTGGGGTTCTCTTATGTGTTGAAACAATGTGATTCTTATGTCATAGTGTAGAGAAACTTGTGACTGAGAAGTATGCGTACAAAGGGGCTTATGCGTCTGACAGTAGATCTGTTGGTGGTATTGTTCTTGACCCTGCTTGCTATTTGCTTTGGATGTGTGATGATGGGTTTAAAAAATGTCTGCTGAAAAGCATGTGCGATTTATTTTTGAGGTTGCACTTCCTGACCTATGCACTGCAATATTATTTATGGGATTAAGCATAGTGGTTCTTCTTATGGTGTGATGCTATTACAATTCGAATCTTCTGGATTGATGGCAGTAGTATCTTGCCACATGACAGGTCATCATGTCTGGTATGTAAATATCATCCAGGAACTTAACAACATGGCACCATATGGAATTTCAGAGGAAAACATCATTACGCGAGTTGGCATGCCAAAACATAGTCAATGAAGGACAGATCTACCTGCCACATAAGCAACAGACATTTCACTGGCAAGCCAATACCTCAGTACACTGGCTTCTGGTGGTGAATCAACACCATCTATGGCATAATCACATGGTGTCAAATTTCTTTCCTGCTTGAAATTTAGCCCGATATCCCTGTTCTAGTATGCATATTCAGAGCTACAATCAAAGAACAGAGAGTGCAAGCTACAAAATGACACACATATATCTACTCGTCCCTCCAACGAGGAGGCATATAAGTATGAAGAATCTTCCACCAGCATCCTCCACAAGGAGTGGCACATGTTGAAAAAATCTTGTGCACTATGGGGCACTTGCACTTCACCATCATACCCTTCTCACAAAGATAATATCATACACTTTTGATAAGGAAGTGTGTTAGAGTGAGAACTTGGTTGAAGTAACATAACAGAGAGTTGACAAGGCCGGACAGTAATTTCTGACAATTGCGTTCGGGCACCGCGCACATGATCACAATGACTTTGCAAAAGTACCAGAAATCCTAAGCTTAACCAATTGGCCAACAAAAGTTGTGATCTCCGAAATCCTCACCTGGATGATTGTTACAATAGTCATGAAAAAATCACCATATTTTTCTATTTGACCACTTATTTACTACTTATCATGATAGCAAAAGCAAGAAAATAAACAAACATGGCTCCCACGCAATTTTGGGTCTCACCATTCTAGACCTTTTAGTTTCGATAACAAGCTTGTCTTAGAACCAACTCCCGTATGCTGACGGGTCTTGCTGGGTCCATGAAGTTTTTCTATGTTTTGACATGACAACATGAGCAAACAACTAAGCATTAGAACAAACAGATCGTGAAGAAGGTTGACGATTATTTGCATGCCATACAGAGGTGGGTCTTGGTGCAGTGAGCTTGACCATGAGTTGTAGAATAGACTCTCCCTCAAACATGTTCATTGAACTCGGAACACAATGGTAGAATGAAGCCATTCGGAGGTGTCAGCGATCACGACATGAAGAGCCTCAATGGAGAGGTTGGAGATGGAGGACTCTGTAAGGTCGCAGATGGTAGTGAGTGGAGGAAATTTTTGGACAAGATTGATCAATCGTTGATGAAGACCGGTCAAGACGGGTGGAGGCACGGATGATTGAAGAGAAGGTGGAGGCAACAGGTTGGCCAGCGAGGGCATGGTGGGCAAGGAAGGAGGACATAAGCGATGACAAAGGAGTTGTCGGGCTTGTTTTTGGACATGATCAGACACTAGGAGTGAAGAGGAGGAGGGGAGATGTGGGAGAGGCAGGAGAGACGAGGGTGGAGAGGATGAAGGGAGTAGCAGGCCTGGAGGATCAACAGAGGAGGAATGAGAAGAGAACAAAGAAGAGGAGGGTGGTGTGACAAGAGGCGAGGGTCGGGGTCGGGGGCAAGTGGCATGTCTAGGAGGAGGGAGAAGAGGGGGAAGAGTGGGGGTGAAGGTGGTCTTAGCCGAGGGGGATGAAGAGGGAGTTGTTGAGGGGACAGGGGAGGATGAACATTAAGGAGAAGACTGAGGAGAGAGGGGGAGGTGGAGGATGGAGGTGGGAGAGGAGACGGAGAGGAAGGTAAGAGAAGATGAGAGGTGACGTTATTGGAGGAGGACAAGACAGAGAGAGAGAGAGAGAGAGAGAGAGAGAGAGAGAGAGAGAGAGAGAGAGAGAGAGAGAGAGAGAGAGGGGGAGGGTGGGGAGAGGTTGGGCATTGAGAATGTGACTGCGTTGGGATGTGTGGGATTACAGCGAGGGTATTGAGGAGGTGGTGGGCAGCGTTAGGAGAGATAGAAAAGGCACAAGGAGGAGAGGAAGTAAGTCGGATGACATCAGTAAGTACATTCACAGACAATAATAGGGGCGGAGGATATGATGATGCATGAAGCATTGCTAGGCTAGCCATCTGTACCACAAGGGCAGGGAGGCAGGGGATGAGACTGTGAGGAGACAACGACACAGGAGAAATGTCACAAAGACAACAAGGGACCCACAAGCGAGGAAGACACAGACATTGTTGCCAGACATGTGCAAAGGAGGCACAATAGGAGCAGGAGAGTGGGTGAGGGGGAGAGGAAGCAGATAGACGCGGGCCACGAGAATGAAGAGGAAGAGATAGTAGGATGAGTGCAGTGGACGAGGACGGAGAAAAGGGAAGAACAATAAGGTGAGATGAAGAGGTGCACTACGTGCTAAGAAGCTCCCAACAATGGGTCTCGATGCCTTTTTCAAAGAAATAACACAAACAACAAAAAAAAGCAAAAGAAAGGGTTATGCTGAAGATGACAAAGATGGTATCGGGGATGATGACAATGACGGTGCTGATGACAATGATGAAGTCAATGATGATGACGATGAGGAAGATGTTGATGACGAGGACGACGATGATGATGAGGANCGAGGGAGGGGGGCAGGATGGGAACAATGGAAGAAAGGAAAAACGGAATGGAGGGAGGGACGGATGAACAGAGGGGCGAGTGAGAGGGCGGGGAAGGAAGGAAGGGTGGTTGGAGGGAGGGAAGGGGGACAAGGGAGGAGGGAGGGGAGGATTGAGCTGGAAGAGGGGAGTGAGGGGTGTGAGTGAGGAAGGTTGGAGAAGGGGGGAAGGAGGGTAGCCGGAGATGGATGGGGAGAGAAGGAGAGAGAGAGAGAGAGAGAGAGAGAGAGAAAGAGAGAGAGAGAGAGGGATAGAGAGAGAGAGAGAGATAGAGAGAGAGAGAGAGAGAGAGAGAGAGAGAGGAGAGGAAGGGAGGGTGGAGGTGAGGGAGGGAGGAGAGGGAGACGATCTGGTAGGAGGTAGTGGAGGACAAGAGAGGGAAAGGGATGGGTAGGAGAGGAGGGATGGAGCGGGAGGAATAGAGGGAGGGAAGGAGGGAGGGAGGGAGGGAATAGGTAGGGAAAAAGGCAGGGGGAAGGAGGGAGGGAGAACAGGAGGATAGGAGGGGGTTGTGGGAGGGATGGAGGGGAGAACAGGAGGAAGAGAGGGAGGCAGGGAGGGAGAGAGTGCAGCAAGGAGGGAGGGGCACACAGAGGATCAAGGGAGGGGAGAAAGAGGGGGAGAGATGGGAAGAAGTGAGAAGGGAGAGAGGGAGGGGGTAAAGGAGGGAAGGCGGGAGGGTGAGGGAAGGACAGGAGGGAGGAAGGTGTCAATGCGCCGGATAGCAACGGTCTAGAAAACAGGTCCCGACGTGGGAGGCCGCCAACCGCTCTTGGTATTGCAGCCAAGATAACATATCACCCTCGAACGAGGGATCCACACTTCAGGTTTGTTTGGTTTGCAACCTCACGAAGTCCACATGTTGGTCTTTAGTGTCTACCTTTGGTTGGACACTCTGTGAGGAGTCTCAAAGGCAAGAACTGTAAATGGATGCATGCAAGGTATAGGCTTTTATACTTGCAGAGCTTTGCTAAAGCTTCTGCTTGTAGTGGCTCCACTGGAGCCAACCTCAACCTACAGTCCTACTTGGAGCGTACTTAGACTGCCAAGTGTCATCCTCAAGCCAGGCTCTAGTAAGCTTCCTAGAAGCTTCTTGTCCCAGTTTTAGCCACAAAGAAATTGTGGCCGTCGCGGGGTTTGAACCCGTGACCTCTCGTTTGAGACTTCGGTGCCTATTCAACCATGCCAAAAAGGTATGGTTCCTATGATGAGCCACAGGGGACATACCCATTATGGGCAATGCATTCTTGGCCCATCTCAGAACAGACCAAGGGGACATACTCCACAGAGCAGTGCATGCCTTGTCTGTATGACTAGCTAGCCAGCTAGGCAGTGAACAAGGTGCATACTATTTCAACAAATCTCTCCCTTGCACCTCTGTCCATCTGGCGCTTACTGGGCTCCATCAATGCCTTGGGGCTCATCCTTCCTCTGCCACACTCCTCATGCCGAATCCACGAATGCCTGGATAGTGCAAGTCGCTCTCCAGCGGCATGGTCATGCAGTCAGCAAGCATGCTCTTTGTTCCGCAGTGCTGTAAGTCCACAACGTTCTTCATGACCAGGTCACGTGAGTAGTGGTAACGTATGTCGATGTGCTTTGTTCGCCGGGAGATGATCTCATCTTCAGCCATTGAGATGGCACTCATGTTGTCCACGTGTACGACCGTGGCATCCTTCTATGGTACTGTCATTTCGCCAAGGAGGCTGCGTAGCCACTGAGTCTCTTTGCACATCTCAAACAGAGCAACATACTCTGCCTCAGTCGTGGACACGGAAACACAATCATGCTTCCTACTGGCCCATGAGATGGCAGCGTCATTCAAGATGCACACGTATCCAGAGGTGGATTTCCTGTCGTCGAGGTTTCCTCCCCAGTCAGCATCGGTGTAGCACTTCAGGCGAAGGGGTTCCGTTCCTTCTTGGCCTCCAAGGATGAGGCCAATTTGACGTGTCTTTTGCAGGTAGCGCAAGATGCGCTTGACTGCCTGCCAATGTTGTGGCCCAGGGTTGGCCACGAATCTACTCACTTGTCCCACAGCATAGCAGATGTCCGGACGAGTCCCTACCATGGTGTACATGATGCTACCCACGGCAGACTGGTAGGGGATGTCTTGCATCTCCCTTTGTTCTGCTTCGTTGCTTGGCGACATGGAGGCCTTCAGCTTCGTATCTATCGTCATTGGGGTGCTGACAGGTTTGCAGTCTTCCATGTGGTAGCGCTTCAGTACCTCACCGATGTATTTGGTTTGGTTGAGTTCGATGGTGCCTGCTACTCGGTTACGGTGGATGGCGATCCCGAGGTAGTACTCAAGAGGACCCATGTCCTTCATCTTGAACCTTTTGCTGAGGTCAGACTTCAGTTCATCCAGCAGCTCGACCGAAGACAAGCAGATGATCAGATCATCCACATACAACGCAACCAGCATCAGCCCTCTCCCATCATCGCGCACGTACACACTCGGATCACTCTGGTAATGCGTGAAGGAGATACCGTTCATGAAACCGTCCATCTCTTTGTACCACATCCTTGGGGCCTGTTTCAGCCCATAGAGCGCTTTCACCAACTCGCACACCTTGCCCTTGGGAGCTTCGACTCCTTCGGGCACCTCCATCAGCACTTCCTTGTCAAGCTTCCCATAAAGAAAAGTTGTCCTGACGTCCATTTGGTGTATCTCTAGGTTCTTTGCGGCTGCAATGCCAAGGAGAGCGGATGGAGGCAAAGGTCACGACGGGCTCGAACATCTCATCGTACTCGGGGCCCGGGCGTTGAGAGAACCCCTTAGCCACTACCCTTGCCTTGAATTTGTCGATGCTGCCGTCTTGTTTCTTCTTCATTCGGAGGACCCACTTGGATCCCACCACGTGGGCCTTGTCGGGTCTATCCACCAGCACCCACGTGCCGTTTTAAAAAATGGACACGAGCTCGCTGTCCACTGCCTCCTTCCATTTGGCCGCATCTGGGGCATTCATCGCCTCCGCCACTGTGGATGGCTCTCCCTGAGCCATGCACGACTAGCTAAGGCTAGTCCAATCATCCTCATACCGCAAAGGTGCTTTCTTTGGTCGCAAACTGCACCGGGGTGCTGGTGCGGCTTCTTGCTTTGGTGCTGGTGCTTCCACAGGTGGTGGTTTGTCGTCGTCGTCGTCGTCGTCAAAAGAGTCGTCAGACTCCAAGTCAGACTCGGAAGATCCGGACGCCTCGGCATTTGCGTCCATATCTGATGATGCGTCATCCTCCACAGCTACGCTCCCATTCCCACCACCCGTTGGCAAAGATAGCCAGTTGTCGGGTGCTTGGTCTCTGGACTCAAGCAACACTATCCACTCTCCCGCTTTGGGAGCGAGGATCGGGTCCAGCAGCTCTCCCTTTCCAAGGGTGCGTTCATCGAACACGACGTCGCGGCTCCTCACGGGCTTGCCTGCTGCCTGTTCCCAAAGCCGATAGGCTTTGTGTGATGTCTCGTACCCAACCATGACACACTTCCTGGAACGTGCGTCCAGCTTGCCTCCACCTTCTCCCGACTGGATCTTCATCCATGCAGTTGACCCAAACACCTTCAGATGAGATACGTTAGGTTTTTTTCCCGACCATGCTTCCTGTGGGGTTTTCAGCTGCTTGTCCTGCTCCTTTCCACGCTTTTGCAAGGCGGTCACTGGTGTGAGGTTCAGGAGGTAGCAAGCCGTTGTTGCTGCTTCAGCCTAAAAGCGAGGTGGGAGCTTGGCGTCGAAGAGCATGCTTTGCACCATGCCTAGTAGGGTCTGGTTCATCCCCTCGGCAACACCGTTGCTTTGGGGGTTGTAAGGGGTGGTTTTCTCGTGGCGGATGCCATGATGCTTGAGTCAAGGCTTGCATGCCTCGTACTCACCCCCGTTGTCACTTCGGAGCGTCTTCACCTTCTTGGACGTTTGCCGCTCCACCATGGCGATGATCTCGAGGAGCTTCTCCTTGACCTCTCCCTTTGTTTTGAGGAAGTAGATCCACAACTTGCGGCTGTGGTCGTCAATGAAGGTAAGGAAGTACTTGCTTCCTCCGTTAAACGGTGTGCGAAAGGGTCCACACACTTCACTGTGTATCAGTTCTAAGACGTGCTCCGCTCCTTGACCTTCTCTCCCAAACGGCTTCTTCCTTGCCTTCGCTTGGAGGCATGGTTCACACAATGCACACCCTCCGTCATGCTTCATGGTGCACCCTTCCATTCCGCAGACTACCTCTTGCTCCTGCATCTTCTGCAGCGTGATGTTGACCACATGGCCAAATCGCCGGTGCCGCAACTCAGCGTCAGTGTCCTTGGTTGATGTGGCGGCCGCAGCGGCCGCAGCGGTCGCCGGCGGTGCATCCTTTGGCTCCGGTGCCACTGTCTTGGTGGCACATGCGAGTCCCTCATCCGACACCTTGGTGACTTTGGTTTGAAGCACGTAAAGGCCGTCGACTCTTGGAACTTGAAGCATGAGGTCCTATTTGGTGTGCAAAATCTGGATGTCCTCGTTTTTGAGGGCCACCGCTTCCTTGTTGGTGAACACCACTGTCATGTTGTTGTCGGTAATTTGTGAGACGGACAGCAAGTTGGCTGCGAAGGAGGGCATGTACACCACCTTTTGAAGGTTGACCGTCTTCTCCGCACCGTTCACATTGAACGTGATCACCTTGTCCCCTTCATCCATGGCTTGGACGACGCCGCCGTTTGCACACTTGATGCGCATGACAGATTCGGCCATGGAGACAAATCCACCCTTCTCTTTTGATGAGTGGTGGTTGGTGCCTGAGTCAAGGGCGAATGCCCCGGGCCTAAGGATCGCTGCCCCCTTCATGGGCAGCCCCCTAGCCATCATGTTGGTGAGCTCCTTCTTCTCCTTCCCACCTTTGTTCTCGCCTTCTTTCTTGGGACTACGGCGGTCCCTAGCCCAGTGCCCAGCCTTACCACAGTTGTGACAGTTGCCGGGCTTCTTGGAACTCTTCCCGCCACTGTTGCCTTTCCCTCCAACGCCACCGCTTCTGCTGTTGCCTTGACTGGAGCAAGAGCTTGCACCTTGTCCACCGAAGCGAGAGGCATACACTAAGATGTTTGCCTCACTGCCATTGCGTCGCATGGACTCGTTGCGGACGGGTTCGGCGACAACCTCATACGTCAGATCTGCCTCCTTCCAACCGCCAAATACGGTGATCAAGGACCCCCAGCTTTCCAGCAGCGCCATTAGAAGGATCATGGCACGCATGTTGGAGTCGAGCTTCTATTCCATTTGCTGGACCTCTTGCAGCACGTTGTCGAACGACTACAAAAATGCGGGTATTGATTCTCCTTCCCTCACCCTCATCGACATCAACTGTTGGAAGATGAAGAGTCCGTTTGCTAGGACGTTCGATTGATGCACTCGTGAGAGCTTTGCGTAGGCCTCGGCAGCCAACGTGCATCCTTTGATGTGGGAGTGTTTAGTCTCGTTGATGGACTTCACAAGTATGGCGAGAGCCATGTTGTTCTTCATCGTCCATGCCGCAAGGTCAGCCGCATGCGTCGTCACCGTCGCATCGGCGGGTGCTGTCTCGGTCCCTTCTAAGATGTCGAGGTAGCCGCGCACGTTCATGACAATCTCAAACTGCCATTTCCACAAGGGAAATCCTGTCCCCGTGAATTTGGACATATCCGCCTCAAGGCGGGCATGAGTCGGATCCACCATTTCTTGCGATTGCTCGTCTTCTCTGCTTCGCTGCTACTCTGTTTTGTTGAGGCCGATGAGGCTGATGAGGCTGCTGACTGTGACCGTTGTCAAAAGTGCAGTTGGTTCCGTTGCATACCCCTCTCGCCGATGATTGCCTAAGGTGATGGTGCCGTCGTGAGAGAACGGACTCGGGGTCGTACCACCTTCTTAAAAGGGGTAGAGCTTAATCCCGTTGGGGCTCGAGGTTCTTGTCCAACATGGACAGAGCTGTTCCTCGTCCCCTAGTCCGCCACGTGCATGCACCCTACCTGAAGAAGCCGAAGGAGCCGATGGAGCAGATTGGAGCCGTCCGATCTTCGTGTACCTGTTGTACCTGTATGTCCTGCAAGACCACGTGCTAGTCGGTCTTGGAAGCGTGCCTTAGAACCAGAAGTGTGGGCGCATAACCCTTTGTCAATGCCCCGGATAGCAACGGTCTAGAAAACAGGTCCCGACATGGGAGGCCGCCAACCGCTCTTGGTATTGCAACCAAGATAAAATATCACCCTCGAACGAGGGATCCACACTTTAGGTTCGTTTGGTTTGTAAATTCACGAAGTCCGCATGTTGGTCGTCAGTGTCCACCTTTGGTTGGACACTCTGTGAGGAGTCTCAAAGGAAAGAACTGTAAATGGATGCATGCAAGGTACATGATTTTATACTTGCAGAGGTTTGCTAAAGCTTCTGCTTGTAGTGGCTCCACTGGAGCCAACCTCAACCTACAGTCCTACTTGGCGCGTCCTTAGACCGCCAAGTGTCATCCTCAAGCCAGGCTCTAGTAAGCTTCTTAGAAGCTTCTTGTCCCAGTTTTAGCCACAAAGAAAATTGTGGCCGTCGCCGGGTTTGAACCCGCAACCTCTCGTTTGAGACTCCGGTGCCTATTCAACCATGCCAAAAAGGTATGGTTCCTAAGATGAGCCACAGGCATACCCATTATGGGAAGTGCATTCATGGCCCATCTCAGAATAGACCAAGGGGACGTAATCCACAGAGCAGTGCATGCCTTGTCTGTATGACTAGCTAGCCAGCTAGGCAGTGGACAAGGTGTATACTATTTCAACAAAAGGGAGGGAGAGGGTTGGGCAGAGGGAGGGAGAGAGGGAGAATTGTAGGAGGAAAGGACAGGGTTGAGGGATGGAGAGAGGAGGGAGGGAGGGAGAGGGAGGGAGAGGGAGAAAGAGGAGGAAGGAAGGAGGGGAACCAAGGAATGGAAGGATGGAGAGAGGGGAGGAAGGAAGTGAGGAAAAACTGGAGGAGGAGGAGGGAATCAGGGAGGGAGGGAGGGAGGAGGGAAGGAGGGATTGATGGAGGGAAGGAGGGGGGAGGACCGAGGGAGGAGGAAAGGAGGGAGGGAGGGAGGGAGGGAGGAGGGAAGGCCAGGAGGAGGGCATAGGAGAAGAGGGATGGGGAAAGGAAAAGA
>SZWC01011627.1:58037-76148 GCA_023375785.1 Penium margaritaceum | reverse complement strand
TCAGCTCCATCGGCAGGCCTCCTCGGCGGTCGTGCTGCCGGCGGTCATTGACACCGCAGTTGCTGCTTGCATGCGTCCAGCGCGTCCCATCGCGTCTGCATCGTCATGCACTGCCCAGGGTCCCAGTTGCATGTTGCATGGCCCTATTTGGCAACATAAACCATTGTGGGCACCTTCTGGGTTTAGGCTGCCATAACTCCTCGCTACTATTTTTCTAGCAGATTCTGACCGCACGGCTGCGTTCGCAGCGTTGGTATTATGGTATGGTCCAGTTTTCAGGCAAAACGGACGACGCCCGGGTTTTGGGCTGTCGGCTGCCTGGCAGGCCTCACCGAGAAAACGTGCCAGCCTGAACTGAGCTATTTTCTGATTGGCTGATGAACTGAGGAACAAGCTCTACAGAGCTGGAGGGGGGCTAGAACTTGGAGGGGTCTCCCATTGTTGTTCATTCTTCATTCCTAATCAGTCATTGTCAGTTTTCAGCTGCTTTCTGGCGCTAACACTGGCGCGCGGGTTTCTGAGTAACAAAACCTAGAGCTTCCAGACTTAGACTCTAGAGCAGCAGACTGAGGGGCCAGCTGACTTAAGCAACGAGCGTGGAAGCCCGCACGCTGCATCAACAATACTGCTGCCCCAACCTGCTGCCTAGTTTTCTCTCTATGCTGTCTACATGCTCCCAGCGCTGGTTCTGATTGTGCCATTGCGTCTGCAGCATCATGCTCTGTCCAGGGTCCATGTCTCTTGCTGTGTGGCACTGTTTGGCATCGTGGACCGTCCTAGGCACTGCCTGGGTTCGGGCAGCCACAACTCTTTGCTACTATTTTTCCAGCTGATTCTGACCGCACGACTGCGTTCGCAGCATCGGTATTATGGTATGGTCCAGTTTTCAGGCAAAACAAACGACGCCCGGGTTTTGGGCTGTCAGGCGTCTGGCACGGCTCACTGAGAAAACCATGCCTGCAAGAAAATAGGTCTAGGACTATTTTCTAATTGGGTGGTTAGTTGAGTAACAAGTTCTACACTAGTGGGGGGGAGCTAGAACTTGGAGGGGTCTCCCATTGTTGTTCATTCTTCATTCCTAATCAGTCACTTTCAGTTTTAGCTGCTTTCTGGCGCTAACACTGGCGCGCACATTTCTAAGTAACAAACCTTGAGCTTCCAGACTTCCAGTCTCTTGAGTAGCAGACTGAGGGGGCAGTAGACTTAAGCAACTAGCGTGGAAGCCAGTAGGCTGCATCAACAACGCTGCTGTCCCAACGTGTTGCCTAGTTTTCCTTCTTGATATCAGAGCCAGAGCGTAGCAGCAATAGCAGAAGACTGGCGTACAAGTGCCAGACAATGCCGACGAACCCCCATACGCGCCAGTGCAGGGAAAATGTTGCCGGATTTTTTCCGACAGCTTTGACCCGCCTGGTCGCGGCGTCAGATTTTTTCCCACGGCCACTGGGCCAGGGGAAATGCTGCCGGATGTTTTCCAGCAGCACTGACCCCCACGCGTGAAGCAAGGAGGTGAGCGGCAGGCCGCCTCGGACACGTGCAAGTGACAACGCACGCTGCACCGTCACCCAACTGCAGTGACTGTCACTAGCGAGCAGCAGCAGCAACTTGTAGTAGCAGCAGCGGCAGGCAACTGCAGCGAGCAGTGGCAGTAGTAGCCAGCAGCAGCTGCGTGCAGCAACAGCAGACGACAGCAGCAGCAGCTCGTAGCAGCAGCAACAGCCGACAGCAGCAGCGTCTCGCAGCGGCTTGTAGCAGCAGCAGTGGCCAGCAGCAGCAAGCAGTAGCGACGGCCAGTAATAGCAGCTCGCATCAGCAGTAGTAGTGGTAAGGAGCAGCAGCAGTAGCAGTGAGCAGCAACAGTACCAGGCTGTAGCAGCTGTAACAGCAAGCAACAACAAGCAGCAACAGAGGCCTACTACAACAGCAGCAGCAGCGAGAAGCAGGCGGCAACAGCAAGTAGCAGCTGCCGCTACTCGCAGCCCACATCTTGTTGCGAGCAGTGGGCTGCAAACAGCGAGCCCGCTACTCGCTACGAGGAGCGAGCTAATGGCAACGAGCAGCGAACTCGCTGCGAGCAGCCCGCTGCCCACATCGAGCAGCGAAGCTCGCTGGGCTAGATGAGAAGAAGGGGAAAAAAAGGGCTGACAAAAAAATTCCCTCAACCTAGCAGTAGCTACCATAGCTGCTGTGCCAGCCATAGCACCCGCAGCAGCACGCAGCAGCAGCAGTAGCAGCAGTAGCAGCAGCAGCAGAACTAGCAGCAACAGTTGCAGCAGCAGCAGCTACAACTTGAGCAGTAGCAGCACTAGCAGCAACAGCAGTTGCTGCTGCCACAGCTGCCGCAGCAACAGCAGCAACAGCTGCTACAATAGCAGCAGCAACAGCATCAGCAGCAAGAGCAGTTGCTACTACCACAATAGCTGCAGCAGTAACACAGTTGTGCAACAGCGGCCCCCGCCACAGCCGCTGCTGGCGTCAGCATCCAGCCTTTGATGTCACTGCAAATGTCATCAACAAAAAAGAAGGGGCAGAAGGGTGGGGAAGAAACTTTATCGCAAAAGAAGTAGCGGATTACGCCGCAGCAACTGCTGAAGCCAGCCGTCCTAGGCTGACATCACCGCTGACATTAGCAGCACACGAAACACACAACAACAAATAAAAACAAAGAGAAGGGGGCACCAAAACCATGGCTAACAGCCCCAGTGGGGAGGGGTCCTCCTCCGCAAGGGGAACCCGTACGGGGTGTAAACCCCCCTTTTTCTTGTTGCAGCTGCAACAGCTGCAGTAGTAGCAGCATCTGTAGTAGCAGCACCAGCAGTAGTAGTAGCAGCAATAGTAGGACAAGGAACAGCGACAGCTACAGCTGCAATAGCAGCAGCATCAATAGCAGCAGCAGAAGCAGTAGCAATAGTAGTAGCCGCAGTAGCCGCAACAGTAGTAGCAGCAGCACACAGGCGTCGTCCTCGGCACCTCTGACCCCCTGACTGCCATTCAGCAACAGCTCGCTGCCATGACGCAGTAGCTTGCAGCAGTGCAACCACATGCCTCACAGACTGCCACCAGTGCCCCTTTGCCGTTCATTCCTCTAGGGCACACCAGCCCTGCTGTGTCCGCTGCCACGCATTACCTGGCGTAGCAACATACTCAACGCCAGCGGCAGACATTGACTGCCATCCTTGGCCCCACTCTGGGAGCCGGCCGCAGGCAAAAGGACTTTGAGACACGGCCTCCGCCGCTTCAGGCCGGCGAGCAACTCTGGAGCTAGGAGCTCAGCTTCCGCATCTGGGCGCAAAGTGAGGGTCTGTGGGCATACTACACCCTCCCGTATGACTCCACCTGGGCCGACTAGCTGTATGACACCGGTCGCGCTGTACGCGCCCTCGTCCCCGTCACTCCTCCTGCTTCCAGCCTGGCCCTAGAGCTCTTTCTCGGCGACTTTACCACTGGCGGCACCCCAGACCCTGCAGCTGGGTGGCACATCCTCACTTGTCCCCATCGCCTGTCCAGCGACATTGAGACCAGCCGTCTGCTACGAAAGTTCAACTCCCTGCACATGTGGGAGACCGTGACAGTCATTGCGTACTGGCAGCAGCCTGAGGACATCCTCCACCGCCTAGGCACCTCTGCTCTACCCCCTTTGGCCGCGCTCCTTACCATCAAGCGCGGTGCCACCAGCGCGTATGCAAACGCCTTAGTCCACTACTCCGAGGACGTCCTCTCTACCATGGCGGTCTAGGGCACCCTCATGCCTTGGGCATACGAGGTCTTCTTCAGGATTGAGGAAGCTTACCTGGAGTCTCGTCTCAAGCGCATAGAGGCCCTCGCCTCCCCTGCCATCGCTTTCGTGGCAGTCGCTTTCCTCGCAGCCGCTTCCTCCTCCACGAGCTCCTTGTCGCTGGGGAAGAAGCAGCACCGGAGGAAGAAGGGCAAGGGTCCGGAGCAGGAGTAGAAGTAGCAACAGTGATCAAGTGGGTCCAATAGTGGCTCGGTCTGCCACAACTACGGTCAGCCAGGGCACGGGTGGTACACGTGCCCGCTACCCACGGACGAGGCGCACGTCATTGCCGCCATGCGTCGCCAGCGAGAGCGCCGTCTCGCCTCTTCCGTTGTCGCTATCACCACCAATGACGCCTCGACCCCATCCAGCGGTTCCACTCCTTTGACTTTGACACCAGTCCCGCATACGCCAGCTCCTCATCAGCATCATCCATAGCCGTCGGCGCCTCCGTTCCCTTCATCGGGGCAGTCCTCCTTCTATCCGAGCTTCGACCTCTGTTCTCTTCATCAGGGCAGTCCTCCTTCTATCCGAACTCCGCACTCAGTCTACACTCCCGGGCCGTCCACGTGCGAGCGTCAGCTGGACTAGTTCATTGCGCTTCAGCTCGGCCTGCCTCGCCCTCCCCTCCAAGGAAGTGCGAGTTGCGTCACCTCCTGCTCGTCCCCATTTCCCTACATGACTGAGCTTGAGCTACGGTCGTTTCCTACTTCCGTGTCTCTCTTGCCACCCCGTGTGATCCCCTCTGCCCCCTTTCGTGACGACGTCGCCTCGCTTGATGATTGGCAGTCGCGGTTCGCACCCCCTTCCACTGCGTTCGCGTCTCTCGCTCGCTGCCATGTGACTGTCAGTTATTTGGCGACACCGGTTCAGGACCCTGCCGAGACCTGGATCATTGACTCCGGAGCCACGCATCACATGACGTCCTCTTGCGAGGCCTTTAGTATGCTTGAGCCTCTTGACGATGTCTCTGGGGTCCGGACGGGCTCCGGACAGGTGTTACTTGTCTGCGGTGTCAGCGTCGTTCGTTTCCGTGGTCCTGCCGGTGATTTCTTGATCGATGTCCTCTTCGTCCCAGGTCTTGAGCCTAGCCTCCTGTGCGTTACTTCCCTTGACTGCATGAGCATGGATGTTGTGCACTCACGTGGTATTGGCACTGTGTTGTTATGTCCACCCGGTCTTGTTGTTTTGCACGCCACCGCCCGTGGCAACCTGTGGCACGTCCCTCGTCTGTCCTCCTCTCCTTTTGTCCCCTCCTCTTTGGCCGCCACAGGCCATGTGTTCGTCACCGGCACGCTCTCTCCACAGCACACCCGACTCTTGCACTGCTGCCTTTGCCACATCCACTCTGCTGCCGTAGACAACATGCTCAGCATCCAGCCGGCCAAGGGCCTTCACCCGGAGACTTTCCCTCTCCCGTGCCCCACAGAGTGCGTTGATTGCGCTCAGGGCAAAATGCACCGGTCCACATACCCTCTGTCCTCCTCCTGTACATCCGCCCCTCTAGACCTAGTCCATTCCAATGTCATGGGTCCTCTCCCTACCGAGTCTGTCGTAGAGTACGGCCGTTATGTCCTCACCCTCACGGACGACTACTCTCGTTACCGTTGGGTCTTCGGCCTTCGGCAGAAGAGCGATGTCGCCCGTGCCGTTTAGGATTGGATTGTCCTTGCGAATCGCGAGGGTGGTCGATCTCTTCGCCGCCTTCACTCCGATCGCGGTGGTGAGTACATGGACGAGACCACGACTTTCATCGCCTCCCACGGTATCCACCGCGAGACGTCCGTGCCCAACACGCTCGCCCAGAACAGCGTCTCCGAGCGGTGGAACCGTACCATGGCTGACGTCGTCCACACCATGCGGGTTGATTCTGGCCTCTCTGATGGCTTCTATTTTGAAGCCATGGCCTACATGTCGTGGGTCTGGAACCGGATTCCCCATGGACCCCTTCCCCGCCAGTCCACACCGTACCAGCACTGGTGCGGTCAACGAGCCGTCCATCGCCCTACTCACGTCTGGGGTTGCGTGGCCATTGTGTGGTTGCCCGTCCCGTAGGAGGGTAGCAAGCTCGCCCCCCGTGGGCGTCCTTGCACCTTTCTCGGTGTCTCTCGTCAGTCCAAGGCTTGGCACTTCTTGGATCCCTCCCGACATCATATCGACGAGTCCCGCAATGCCCTCTTCTTTGAGGAGCTGTTTCCGTGCGATCTCGTTCGCTCTCGTCGGTGTCCCTCCCATCACATGGGGGAGTGGTGAGTCCGTCCTACGTCCTACCGCTTTGGGGAGGAACATCACTTCGTCCCTCCGAGCCAGCAGCCCCCGTCGTGTCCACGGCCGCCCCAGTCGCGTCCATTGGTCCCTCCAGGCCAGTCCCCCCAGTCGTGTCCCCTGGTCCCTCTGGGCCAGCCATCCTAGTTGCGTCCACAGGTTCCTCCAGACAAACTGACCCAATCGCGCCCGCCGGCCCCTCCGAGCCGGCGGCCCCAGTCGCGTCCGCTCGCCCTTCGAGCCAACAGCCCCAGTTGCGGCCGCTGGCCCCTCCGAGCCAATCGCCCCAGTCGTGTCCACTGGTCCCTCCGAGCCGGCCGTCCCAGTCGCATCCACTAGTCCCTCCATGCCAGTCGCCCCAGTCGTGTCCACTAGTCCCTCCGGGCCAGCCGCCCCAGTCGCGTCCACTAGTCCCTCCAGGCCAGCTGCCCCAATCGCAACCGCCGGCCCCTCCAGGCCGATGGCCCCAGTCGCGTCCGCTGGCCCCTCTGGGCTAACAGCCCTAGTCGCGTCCGCTGGTCCCTCCGGGCCAGCAACCCCGTCCGCCTCCATCGGTCCATCAGAATCGGTGCCATCTCTTGCCCTGCCATGCTACACGTGTGGCCCGGGTGGCAGCCTCCGACCCAGACCGTCAGTGAGCGCGTAGACCGCAGCACCTCACCCAGTGGCGTCTCAGCCCCCTATTGTGCCACGTGTCTCTTCCACTCCTACGGTCGTGAGTGGGGACCCTGGCACTAAGGCCCTCGGCCTGACCACTTTGACTATCATTGCAAACCTTCATCCTGGCTCAGCACTGGGCTATGCCATGCTTCACCACGAGCATCGGCATGATATCGTGGCTGCACTCGCATGCATCCCACCTGGAGCTCAAGATGCACACGCTCTCTCAGTCTGCTCCATAGCACGCTCGGAGGACCCAGCCACCCTATGCAAAGCTGGAGCCTCCCCTGAGGCTGCACACTGGGATGCTGCCTGCGCTGATGAGCTCAGTGCTATCCGACAGCACCACGTGTATGACCTCATTGACCACCCTCCAGGTCGGAAGGCCATCGGTGCCAAGTGGGTCTTTCGGCGAAAATGGAAGCTCGATGATTCCTTGGACATGTACAAGGCCCGCCTCAATGCAAAGGGGTTTGATCAGGTCCCTACGGTCGATTACGACCAGATCTTTGTCCCTGTTGGTCGGTTCTCCGCGAGCCGGGCGCTCTTCAGCCTAGTTGCCGAGCATGGATGGGAGCTGCATTTGATGGACGTGAGTAACGCCTTCCTCCATGGTTCACTGGAGGGTGAGGAGCGCGACATGGTGCAGCCTCTAGGCTTCAACCACGGCACTGGGAGAGTCTGGCGGCTGCGGAAGGCCCTTTATGGCCTGAAGCAGTCGCCTCGATGCTCGAACTAGGAGATCAACAGCACGCTCCTTCGCGATGACCTTTAGCGCAACACCGCTGACCCCGCATTGTTCGTCAGCCTGCGAGGCAAGACCCTCGCTGCTATCCTGGTCTATGTTCACGATCTCCTCATTACGTCACCGGATATGGATGACATCGAACGCGTCAAGGACCTATTGCACACCGCCTACCAGATGAAAGATCTTGGGTGTGCCCGAGTCGTCTTGGGCATGGAGCTCGAGCATGATTGCTCCCAGGGCATTCTCCACATCCAACATGGGCTATCTATGTACAGACCTTGTCCACTCGCTTCGCCAAGGACCTGCTCCTCGTGCCGAGCGCATCTTCACCCATGTCACCTGATGGCCAAGTGAAATGGAAGAGTCCTGACCCAGCCGTTGTGGGGGAGCCGGTTGACGTGACCACATATCTGGGAGTCATCGGGTCACTAATGTTCCTGGCGATGAAGACGAGCCCAGACACTGCGTTCGCCGTCAACCTCCTGGCTCAGATTTCTCAGGAGCCGTGTTACCTCCACTTTGAGGCCGCGGTCTGAGAGCTACGATGTGTCATCTTGACTCCTTGGTGAGGTCTCGTGTTCCGCCGCCAGCCGTCTGTATTCACGGTGGGCTACACCGACATTGACTGGGCCGGCAGTCCAGACGGCAAGAGTCGCACAGGGTGGATCTTTCTGATCGACGGAACAATTGAGTCCTGGCGCAGTGGCAAGCAGGGGTGCATTGCATGCAGCAATGCTGAGGCTGAGTACGTGGCCCTTGGCTCAAGCACGTGTAAGAGTTTGTGGTTGCGTCAGTCCGTCCCATCCATCATGTTGCATTGTGACAATGAGAGTGCCATGGCCATCGCCGACAATGACGGCGTGCATTACACACGCAGAAAGCACATCAACGTTGAGTATCACTATGTGCATTCACTGTTGCATGATGGCAGCATCAGTATTGTGTGGGTTGAGACAGCACGGCAGCTGGCTGACTTCTTGACCAAGGCACTAAAGCGCGACTCTTTCAAGAAGGCTGTGAGTTTGGTTGGTGTGCGTCTGTAAGTGGCTCTCTTTGTCCCTGCCTACGTCTCAGCGTGCCATGGGGGAGTCTGGTTGTTCACTATGTCTCTGCCTGCCCATGTGCACTACGCCTGTGCGTCATGGGGGAGTGTTGGTTTTTGTGCATCTCTCATTGTGCTATGTTGTGTCCTCCTGGCTTGTGTACATCAGCGTGCAGATGATTGACGGTGAGACTCGAGGCTGCTACAGTGTCGTCCGGTGGAGCCTACACACGTTAAGGCCTACTCGCAGTTTTCTAGAGCCTCCTCCCTCTGGTGACGTGCTTAGCTCCATCGATAGGTCTCCTCTGTAGTCGGGCCGCCGGCGGTCATTGCCACCGCAGATGCTGTCGGCATGCTCCCAGCGCTGGTTCTGATTGTGTCATTGCGTGTGCAGCATCATGCTCTGCCTAGGGTCCGTGCCTCTTGCTGTGTGGCACTGTTTGGCATCGTGGACCGTCATAGGCACTGCCTGGGTTTGGGCAGCCATAACTCTTTGCTGCTATGTTTCTAGCTGATTCTGATTGCTTGAGTGCATTTGCAGCGTTGGTATTATGGTATGGTCCAGTTTTCAGGAAAAACAGACAACGCCCGGGTTTTGGGCTGTCGGGCTTCTGGCAGGGCCCACCGACAAAACCCTGCCTTCCAGAAAATAGGTTTAGGACTGTTTTCTGACTGGGTGGTTAGGTGAGTAACAAGTTCTACACTAGTGGGGGGGAGCTAGAACTTGGAGGGTTCTCCCATTGTTGCTCATTCTTCATTCCTAATCAGTCACTTTCAGTTTTCAACTGCTTTCTGGCGCTAACATTGGCGCGCGCATTTCTGAGTAACAAACCCAGAGCTTCCAGACTTAGTCTCTAGAGCAGCAGACTGAGGGAGCAGCAGACTTAAGCAACTAGCGTGGAGGCCAGCAGGCTGCATCAACAACGCTGTTGCCCCAACTTGCTGCCTAGTTTTCCCTCTCGTTTTGTGGATGCTTTGGTAGTTACCAGGTGCTCACCCTAGTCGGGTCATGCTGCCGGAATTTTCCAACACCTGCCGCTCTTGGCTTTATTTTGATGAGGTCTGGCTCGACCCCAGGGGGGGTAGCGACCACACCTCGTGCGTGAGATGGGGCTCGCTCACCAGTCAAACCCCTGCTCCACCCAACTGTGACCTACACTCTTGCATTCTAAGTGAGCGTGCAATCAAAACCATGACATCTCCCTCTCTCCCACTCGTTCCCTCCCTCCCTTGTATTCGCTCCCTCGCACCATTTCTATGGCCTACTCGTATCAGGTCAGTTGAAAGGGACAAGCTTGTTTCTTCCTTCTAGTTGTGTTTGTTGTAACTAGGAGATCCGATCCGTGGGACCTACGTGTTGCAGCTCTTGGCAGGAACATGCCATTGTATGAGTACACCGCCTCCGCGGCGTGTGAGACGCTGCCCCGTTGCCAGCCCTGACTCTTTGGGATAACACTATCCTAGGTATGCACTAGGCATCGTAGCCCCCCCCCCCCTCATCACAATGTCGCCCATGGCGGACCGGAGCTATGCAAAGGGGGGGATGTTGGTTGTGGTTGTGACACGCGCAACTGACCTCTTGACTCTATGCACACACACACACACACACACACACACACACACANTCCGCGGCGTGTGAGACGCTGCCCCGTTGCCAGCCCCGACTCTTCAGGATAACACTATCCTAGGTATGCACAAGGCATCGTAGCTCCCCCCCCCCTCATCACAACAACGTAGCCCATGGCGGACCGGAGCTATGCAAAGGGGGGGATGTTGGTTGTGGTTGTGACACGCGCAACTGACCTCTTGACTCTATGCACACACACACACACACACACACACACACACACACACACACACACACACACACACACACACACACACACACACACACACATACACACACACATCATCACTACAGGTGATTTATCTGGATTAAATCTCTTTGGTGCAAAGCTGTGACACTACATGGAGCGAACAGTTGTGGCAACACCATCAAGTTACCAAGTGGTGGCGACAGCACCAATGCCAATCTTATGGAGAGCTTTATTGCAGCGATGTTGCATACTGTTACATTCTAGAATGGGACACATACTTGTAGGAGTGCATGCACCACATACACCCATGATGTGGTTGAGTTCTTACACACCTCCATGCTTCTGGCTTAGAGAGCCGGGTTGCTGATCCCTCGGGACCACACGTCCGGCTTATGCCAGTGTGTGAGGAGCTGCTTGGAGCTCGCTCGCTCCAGGGTTGGGTTCGACCCCTGGGTGGCGTCCAGGCCCCATGTTGAGAGACTCGCGTGGGTGGCCCGGTCAACCAGTGTCTAGCACTTTGCTTGCCACTTAGTCACTCACTTGTTTTTCTCTCACTTTTCGTAACGTTAGCTTGCCCCACCCGATCCATGGTGTCGCTCCCTCAGCTTGCTTGCAAATTCCAACAACCACAACTGCCTACTGGTAACAGAGTAGGAGGATACATTCCTCCTCGCAACAGTCCTGAGGCCTCGTTGGGTCACACCCACGTCACGGGTGATCCCGCGTAAGCCAGTTACGTACAACTGTACTAGCTCCTCTCCGCCGCCGTCATCTCACCCTTGGCCATTCTTTGGCACCTGCACGCATGCTGACCACGCTGTGGCCACGCTTGTCGCTTTTGTTCTCCAGCAGCTGCACGTGATCACTCCTCGCAGCCGCACACATCGCACCCACAATCTGCGTGGTGCGCTGACCTCATGCACAGAGCAGTTGCGATTGTGGCCTTGGCATCTCTCTGACGCCAACCTGCACCTTCGCAGTAGCATATCCCCACACCCACGTCCTACGTGATGCACTCAGCTCCTGCACATCGCAGTTGCACCTACGGCATTAGCACCTCTCCGCTGCTGCCTCTCACTCCAGGTCACTGACCGTGCTTCAGCCTCCGCGTGCACGCTTACCATGCTGTGGCTACGTCGACCGCCTCTATCACAATAGCCGTTCATTTGCACCAACCCTTGGTGCTGCAATCTCTTACACAACACAGCTACGACGATGGCTTTGGCTTCACCGTCGCCGTTCCTCTCAAGCCTCGGCCGTGCTACGGCCGACTCATCAACTACACAGCAGCTGACCTCATAGCTGACGCTTGTGCTCTCAGCCACGAGTTCACCATCTCCCGCACATGCCACATCATGGTGTGCGCAGCAGCAGCAGCAGTGGCTCTACCAGCGTGGTACACCTCTCACCTTCACAGGCTGCCTGCCAGGCAGCCAAACACTCGGCGCTCTAGAGTCTCATCCTGCAACAGATCCGATCCCCACATCGCCCACGGCTGCGCATGAGCGCGACCGTATTGATGACGAGATCACGTACTACAAAGAAAGGGCGGAGCGGGAGGTGTGGTTGAGGATTCGCCGCATCAGTCAACAGTCAGTCAGTTGGCACGACTACGATCATGCCGACTACCATGAGTGGGAGGACGCCAGAGACTACGCGACCCACTGTCAATCTGCCACCGATGATTCCCCGACGGCGTAGAATGAACCGGCCACGGCGCCACCGCGCGATCACCGACCTCTCCAATCATTGGTAAGCCCACCCGTTGCCCATAGAACTCATCAGCAGCGTCTGCTTCACGTTGGGCTACATTCCCAACTGCATCAGCTGCGGATTCTGCCTCTTCTTCATCCCCTGACGTCCTAACTGCTATAGGCTGTCCTTCTGTCTAGTGCTGCTGTTGCATCCACCTTTGCTGCCTCTGCACGTGCTGTACGTGCACCGGCCAGCAGTGTTGCCAACAGAGCTATTGATATATACACAACTGCAACAGTTAATCACGGTCCTCTGGCACCTGCTGCCATCAATGTCATTACTTAGATTGATGATGCTGCAGATGCAGTCGCATCAGCAGCAACTACAACGGCAACAACGCTCTCTCGTGCTGTAGAATCCATTCACACCTCCACTACTCAGGCATCAGCGTCACCCTCTTCTTCTTCATCGGCGACTCATCACATTCAGCTGCTGGTCTCGACCACCGCTGCCATCTCCACCCTTTCAGCCACAGCGTTGATGGGAATAGCCTTTCTCATTGTCTCAGTATCAACTAATGATGCAGTTGTGGCATCCTCAGCTGCAGCTGCTCTCTCGCTGTTATTCTCTTTGCGCCGCTGTCCTTGGTGAGCCTTGTCTCTCTCTCTTTGTTCCTGTCTCTCCTGTGTTGGCGTGTGTGTGTGTCCATGTTGTTGCATTGCAGTAGACTCCCGACGCACCCATCACACATTTCCCACACCCACTGGGCCAAGGAAAACTCTACCAAAATTTTTTCAGCAGAGTCACGCCACTGGCACCATGCCAGTTGAAGATGACCAATAGGCTGCCTTACAGGCTGAGTTGCAGCGTAAGTGTACTACACTGCAGACTGCGCTCCCTGCTCAGCGTGCCGCTAAAGAAAAGTTGCGTGCCAAGGAAGCTGATCAAGAAACCTTCGCAGATCACATTGCTGACCTGGTCCTTAACCGCCTCCAGCCCGCATCATGCAGCACACCCTCTACAAGCACTGCCGCAGGCATTGCTGCTGCATTCTCCACTTCACCCGCTTCCACGTCTGCCATCGCTAACTCATCCTACTTTGACCCTCTTACAGTCGCAGTCGCCGCTGGCGCAGCCACAGCTAGAGGACTTCGCAAACCAGACTTTGGGTCCACACCACCTCACTTCACTCCTAACCTCACCTTCTATTCTTGGGAGGTCCGCTTAAGTGCTTGGGTATAGGGGGAGCAGCTCTGGGAATATTACCATGAGCCCAATCCATCTGCTTATCCTCCCTTTGTGCCTGTTGAGTCTGAGTCTACCCACGTAGTACGTGCTCTCATTTGTGATGGACCCAATGATCTAACTGACGAGATCGGGTCCTATAATGCCGACACTGCATGCCGCACCATTACTGACCCTGTTGGTGCCTACGCGTTGATCAGACACCGCACAATAGTGACTGGGCATGCAGCTCATAGTGTTCTCAATTTTCAGTGAAATTCGCTCTCCATGCGTGCCGATTAGACTGCTGACGCCTATTGGACTCGCAGTCTGCGGTTGCTGTGCGACCTTGGCAAGGCAGCCCCAGGACAGCTCCCTGATGTTCACTCCATCGTCAACGGCCTTATCCCAAAACTCAGTGACATCTTCCGGGAAGTGAAGGCCAATAAGCTTGAACGCTTGGCGGCCATCCTTGTTCCTACAGATGCACCACTTGGCATCGGCGTCTTATAAGAGTTCAACGCCAAGGAAACTCTGTGCCTCGCCCAGATCTGTCATGCGATAATGTGCTGTGAGGAGTGCTTTGGTGTGTGCAATGAGGGTGAGTGAGGGGGACAGAATGAGTAGATCATCCACATACACCAACAGAGCGATTGGCACATTATCCGCCCACCGCAAGAAAAGAGATGGATCGCAAAGACTCTGAGTGAAACCGCCACTCTCTAGAGTGCGTCGAATCTCCTTGTTCTAACATCGTGGTGCTTGCTTCAGGCCATACAAGGCTTTCAGCAGGAGCCATACCCGGTCTGTCCCATCCTCAAACCCTTCCGGTTGTTTCACAAACAATTCCTCCTCCAGAGGACCATTGAGGAACGCGTTCTTAACGTCCATCTGATGGATCTCCCAGTCCTCACAAGCCGCCACAGCCAACAGCACACGGCTGGAGCTGTACTTGCCAACCGGCGTGTAGGTGTCCGTGAATTCCTGCCCCGGTATCTGGTGGAACCCCTTAGCTACCAGTCGGGCTTTGTACTTCTCAATGATACCCTTCAGATTGCGTTTTAGCTTGAACACCCATTTGACGTCTATGGCTTTCCGCCCTGGAGGCAAGGGCACCAGCTGGTACACTCCATGATCTGGTAGAGCGTTCAGCTCAGCACTCATGGCTTTCTCCCAAGCCGGCGCGTCAGGCCGCCCCCTCGCCTCCTTGAGTGTCAGAGGTTCTGTCTGTGAGGTGTCGTCGTTGTGGACACCGACGGTGTGATAGAACTGTCTGTAATCAACGCGTGGCAAGGTACGCAGAGACCGCCTTGTTGGTTCAGGCGAGGGTGTGGGAGTTACCTCGGCATCCAGGTGTGTGCCCGTGGGATGGAGTCCCGGTGGAGGGGACGATGCACCAGAGCTTGTGCTAGCTAGATCTGTGGGTGTGAGCAGATCTCGAGGCACAGGTGAACCAGTGTCAGCTCGAGGAGCCATCCGTTTGCTGGATCCTTGTGTCGGGCTGGGAACAAACGCGGGAACACTGACGTATGTTGGGTAGTGTTCAGGGACAGGCATGGATGGAGCATGCCTCAGCGTGCGAAACTCCTTGTAGGGCAAGTGCTCCAGAAAGGAAGCATCGCGACTTTCCAAGAAGGAGTGGTTTGTAGGATCCCAAAACCGCCACGCCTTTGATGCGTGAGATACTCCCACAAAGACACACCACCGTCCCCGTGGGCTGAGCTTGTTCTCACGTTGTGGGTTTGGGAACCAGACACAAGCCATCGTTCCCCACACTCGAGCTGGTCGTAAATCGGCCTTTTCCTTGAACCAGCGTTCCCAGGGTGTCACTGTTTTAGGTAGTGAGCCTTGGGGCACACGATTCCACACCCAGGTGACATATTTAACTGCTTCTTCCCAGAAGCTGTATGGCAGACCTGATTCTGTGAGCAGTGTGCGTAGCGCATCCCCCAGTGTTCGGTGCCACCGTTCAGCCACACCGTTCTGTTGTGGTGTGTATGGGGCGGTGGTCTGGTGTTTGATACCCTTAGCCTTAAGCTCAGCAGCCAGGGATCCAAAGAATTCTCCTCCTCTGTCCGTTCGCAGTGTCAGAAGTTTACATCCTGTTTGCCGCTCAGCGAGGGCTATCCACTCAGCGATAGCCCTCTGGGCGTCTCCTTTTGTTTTCAACCGAAAAGCCCATCTAAAACGACTGTAGTCATCTGTGAGTGTCAAGATATACAGGGACCCGTATTAGAGAGAGGGCACAGGCATAGGTCCAGTGAGATCCGCATGAACCAATGCAAGTGGGGAATTGGATTCCCTTATGGACTTAGGAAATGTCTGTCGATGTGCCTTCCCTTCATGACATTCTAGACAAGTGTCTACTTTGAGGCCATGTGCACAATCTGTGGGTAAGAGGCCGTGTGCAGGGACATGCTTCAACATGTCTGTGACTGAATCAGTGTGGATGTGTGCCAACCGGCGGTGGATGAGGTCCGTGTGCTTTGCATCCGTGACTGTCACAGTGTGCACTTGTGGTCGTGATGAATGTGTGTGCACAAGAGGAAAGAGTGTAAGACGATAGAGCATGTCAACGTGTAGTGGCCCGTCAGCCAGCAGTGCACCAGTAGCATCAAAGAGCATGCATCGCTGCTTTTGCGTTAGAGTGGACACGTTCGCCTGCTTGTCTAGCTGCCCCCCAGACAACAGATTGACTTTTAGCCGAGGTACGTACAGCACACCAGTCAGCCACAGCACCCCCCATGGTGCCTGCAGAGCAACGGTGCCCACCCCTTCAACCTTCAAGACCTCACCTGACCCAGTCTTCACCCCATCCACATCATGCACGGCATGCAAGGCAACAAACAGCTGGCGATGCGGAGACATATGATGTGACGCAGCAGTGTCAAACAACCATTCGTGCATGGGGAGTGCATGGCTCGTGGTGACATGGGTGTGCCCTAGCCGCTGACCTGACGGCTGTGGCACGGAGGTTGCCTCAGGTGGCTGGGTCTCCATGGGAACTGCCCAGCCGAACCCGGGTGGAGGCGCCAGAGGCTGCTGAGGCTCGAGTGTCTCTGCGTAGACACGTTGCGCCCACGCCGGTACGGGCGTGGGCACGCTCAAATTCTGCGGCAGGTAGTAGGGGCCCTGGTGCGCAGAGAGTCCCACCATAGGCGTGGGCAGTGGCAGCTGCTGCTGTGGCGGGCCAAAGGTAGCACCACCAAACGGCCCTGAGGGTTGAGTGGACGAGCTGGGTCCCTGCAGGTTTGGCCCTGCCCAGCTGGCCACTGGGTAAACTGGGTGTGACTGCTGCGTGTGCTGCCACTGACGCTACTGCTGCTGTGGCTGTTGCCACTGCCGCTGCTAAGGAGGCTGCTGCTGCTGCTGCTGTTGTCGCTTTTCCATCATCTGCCGCTGCAATGTGGGACACCGGCGCCAAAAGTGCCCTGCCTGGTTGCAGAAGCTGCACCTTTGTCCTTCGCGACCGCGCCCACGGCCGCCACCACCACCGCCTGAGTTGCCTCGCCCTCCTGCACCACTGCTCCGAGCCTGTGTGTATGTCACGTGTGCAGCGGCAGCAGCACTCGCTGAGGTACCCTTGTGTACGTATGCTGTTGGGGATGTGCCCGCTGCGTCACGGGCCTCACCTTTGAGGATGTCCTCATAGTTGCGCAGCTGTGCGAAGATGACAGAGAGATCTATCTTCTCGATCTCTTCCACTGGATGGCAACGGAAGACCTCACGTCTAAATTCCTTGTACTGCTCTCCCAGATGCAGCAGCACTACATCCAGCCATTCAAGGATAGAGCAAGCTGCGCCAAGTCCCAGAAGACGGCGCCGAATTTCCATTGCCTCATCCCAATATTCTTCAACTGGTGCTCCTGGTTTTGGGAAAAGGTGACGCAGCTTGTCACGCAAGGTCACGACAAGAGTCATGCCTTGCTCCTCTTGACGGGTTGTGAGGTGCTTCCAAGCCTCATAAGGGCGAGGATCTCCAGTGCGAGGGTCGGCCGGATCCGCACCCTTGCCCCCAAAGCGGTACTCCCGCAGCGCATACGCCTGAGAGTCAGGAAGAGCACGATGCAGTGCATTGAATGCACGCAGCAGGATGTGTGCCTCTGCGGTGTCTGGGGTTGGGATGAGGTAGCATGCCTCAAGATTGTGCTCAGCGGCCCAATCTAGGAAGAGATCTTTCCACGCAAGGAAGTCTCTGGTTCCAAGTGGTGGAGGGGACAAATCCTTGTGCCCCAGCCCCAGTTGCGCCATTGCTGCCGTCGTTAGGGTGACGGACGGCGAATCGCCGCCCGGCACTTCACCGACGTGACCGCCCTCTACTTCGCTCATCCTTGCCCTTTTTGGGGTTCTTGCTCACCCTACCTCCTCTCTGCTACGCAGGGACTCGGGTGTGTGACTGTTAGCAGTGCAGTGGAGGGCCAACGAAATTTCGGCAGCAATTCGCCGGGCCCACTTTGGGCCCAATTTTCGGATGAGAGCCGTTCGCTCTGGGAGTACGCCTTAGACTGCGTCTGGGACCCTGCAGCCAACCCCCCGACCCGTCCCAGCCCTCGCTCAGCCCCAACTTGGCTCTCACCCACTGTTTGGGTGGTCTTAGGGCGGGTATGGAGTGGTGGCGCCGTCGTGGGCCCCCAATTCCCGTCGCAGCGTCTCCCTTGCCTAGGCGACGACCTAGGCTCCCTGGCGGAGACGCCCTAGGGCTCCCACGAGCCCTGGATGCTGCTGCCCGCAGTGGAGGTGGCCTCCTGCGCCCTCTTGGGTCGGCCGCGCTCACGGTCCGACCCCTTTTTCAGCACCTACAGCCCCGTCCGGCCGCCTTCAGGCCCGCGCAAGTGCTCTGATACCATGAGAGTTCAAAAACGAACAGTTTGGGACCAGTCCCATG
>SZWC01011627.1:16559-38790 GCA_023375785.1 Penium margaritaceum | reverse complement strand
TGCCCCTTGTTCAGTGTTGTAGGACGGATCAGGAATGCTCTGCCCCTTGTGGAGGTATGACCCCTAGATCCGTTGTAGTGTGACTCAACTATGCTCTGTCTCTTGTGAGATATGACCTGTGAGTACACCATGTGGGTGAGTGGTTACCTTGGCCATTTTGTTGATTTGGCCAAGTGAGAGGTCATGAGGTCGATCCTGGCCCCATGCATATCTTGTTTGCTGTGGAAGCTTCCAAGAAAGAAAGTCCGTAGCTTCTTGGACGCTACATGGTTGGTCTGTCACCTTGACACTAGGATGCTTATGTGTCAAGCCCACAGTGCAAGTCTATTGGTGACGTGGCTGGTTCAGGCCACTTCCCAGGAATGTGCTTTTGAGTTCTAGGACTGGACAGACAGCTATAAAAGGACTTGTCTTGCATGCTGATCAATCAACCCTTGCTTGATGCTCTCTTGCGTATTGACGACTTGAGCTCTTCTTGAGATGTAATGCTAAGGCGTTAGTACTCTTGAAGGTGAAGTGTATGCCTCATTAAGTTTGGGGTGCATGACACATACCTGCAAAGGAAGAAGGTGTAAGAACCTTTGTGAGCTTTTCGGTTTCGCGGCTTCTCTGCCGGAGGTGGTTAGCTCAGTAGCTAACACCTACGGCCTTCACTCGGGCACAAACGGGCACACCACTTACGAGAAGAGAGACTTCCTCTCTCTTGCTCCATGCAACAAGAACTTCAGAGTCGCCATCTGCAAGGTTGAGACAGTTGAGGGGATTGGTGACAAGCTGGTCACAGTGGGTGTCAACGGTGGAGATTCCGACCTCAAGCTAGAGTGGGTGGTCTACTTGCCCTCCTTAACAGCCAACGTGATCTTCGTCTCTAAGATAACTGACCATGGCATGACTGTGGTCTTTACATTGAAGGAAGCGCTGATTGTCCCTACCAAGGACATCAACATCTCCTACTCTGCCAACAGGGTTGTCGCACATGTTCCTCGCGTTGATGGACTCTACGTCTTGTAGACCAAAAGGACAACCTCAATGGCTGAATCTTTGATCGGGAGTGATGATGAGGAGAGCGGCGATGTAGGTTCAGATGAGGAAGGACATGTTGGAGCAGGTGAAGCACTTGTAGCAGATGATACGGCAACAAAATGGCAAGCAAATGCAACTACTTGGACTGTTCATGCTAGCCAGTGCACATCCTCCAAGAACATGTGGCACAGGCGCTTTCGGCATGTGGCTCATCGCACATTGGAGCTCATGGGAAAGCATCAGCTAGTGCGTGGGATGGAGCTAGGTGAGCTAGAGGGAGCCGGGATCATGTGTGAGCCATGCCTTCAAGGCAAGGCAAAAAGGAAACCGTTCAAGCAGAATGGCACATGTGCTCTCGCACCCCTTCACCTCATCCACTCTGACGTGTGTGGTCCCTTCGTATACCATCAAGTGGAGGTAGCAGATGTTTCCTCACATGCATCGACAACAATAGTCGCAAAGTCTGGATATGCTTTCTCAAAAATAAAACTGAGGTGAAGGAGAATCTGTAGGCCTTTGTTGCTATGGTTGAGAGACAGAGTGAAAAGAAGGTGAAGGCATTCAAGACAAACAATGGGGGAGAGTATGAAGCCTGTAGGAAGTGACTCAAGTTGCAGGGCATTGAACACCAACAAACAACCCCCTACTTACCTCAAAGCAACGGCGTAGCAGAGAGGATGAACCAGACCCTCCCTGGCATGACAAGGTGCATGCTCCTTGCCGACAAGCTGCCTTCTAGGTTGAGGGCTGAAGTAGCATGTACTGCTACCTACCTTGTGAACCTCATACTTGCAGCAGTTATGCAAAGGAGAGGCAAGAAGAAGCCGACACAGCAGCTGAAGATGCCTCAAGAAGCATGGTCAGGCAGGAAGCCGTACGCCTCCCATCTCAAGGTGTTTGGATGTACCGGCTTTGCCAAGGTCCAGGCTGGTGAGGGCCCTGGAAAGCTTAATGCAAGAGCAATGCATTTCCATCGGCTATGACACCGCCTACAAAGAATATAGACTGCCGGAGCAAGGAGCCAAGAAGGTCATCCGCAGAAAAGACGTGGATTTCCACAAAAGGTCTGTGAGTAAAGGAGAGCTTCTCAAACTCGAGAATGGTCCAAAACAAGGAGAGTGGCTCACTCTCCTTGAGGAGGGAGACCTTTTGCACCAGCATAATGGCATGAGTTAGTTGTTGCAACAGGGAGAGGAAATGGTGAAGATGACTCGGAGGAATCAGGCTCCCGTTCGGAGGTATCTGATACTCCTCACCATGAGGATAATTCCTCTTCCATCATCAACGATGAAGTAGACCTCAAGCCTCCGTATCAACAGCAACAACCAACACGTCCAAGGAGCACTTCACGCCTCAAAGTGCGTGGGCAGCATTACGATGTAGATATAGGTGAATGCATAGGCTTCAGCTATTTGTTCATGGTTCAAGAGGAGCTAACGTCTGTCGGAGAGGCACTCACGCGACTTGACAAAGCGGAGTGGGATGGAGCAATTTGCAGTGAACTCAGCTCCATCGAGGAGAATGGGACATGGGTGCTGGTAGACAGACCTGTCGGGGCTGACGTTGTGGATTCCAAGTGGGTGCTGAAGGCAAAAAGGAAACAAGACAACAAGATAGACAAGTTCAAGGCACGGGTAGTAGCAAAGGGGTTCTCTCAACGGCCTTGTGCAGAGTACGATGAGACCTTTGCTCTAGTTATGATGTTTGCCTCCATCCGGCCAATGCTCGCCATTTCTGCTGCCGAGAACATGGAGGTCCACCAGATGGATGTGAAGATAACCTTTCTCTATGGAAAACTTGGCAAGGAGGTGTTGATGGAGGTTCTAGAGGGGGTTGATGCTCCCGAGGGCAAGGTTTGCATATTGGTGAAGGCACTCTATGGGCTAAAACAAGCACCAAGACTTTGATACCGGGAGATGAATAAATTCATGGCTGAGGAGTCCTTCATGCATAGCGACAACAACCCTAGCATGTGTGTGCATGAGAGCAACAAAGGGACCATGTTGGTCGCCTTGTATGTTGATGACCTCATTCTATGCTCTTCTTCAACGCGGCTGCTAGACAATGTAAAGGGACAGCTGAGTAGCAGATTTGAGATGAAGGACATGGGTCCTCTTGATTTTTCCCTTGGATTCGTCATCAAGCATGACATAGCACCAGGTATCATCAGCCTGAAACATAAAAAACACATTGAATCCATCTTCAAAGGATACGACGTTGCAGATTGCAAACCTGCCAGCACACCCATGAGCTCGGAGTGAAAGCTCTCTTCCTCCATGTCCCTATCCAACAAAGCAGAGAAAACTGACGTGTTGGGCATCCCATATCAGTCTGCACTCGGTAGTCTGATTTATGCCATGGTCGCCACTAGACCAGATGTATCCCATGCTACTGGGCAAGTGAGCAGGTTTGTGGCCAATCCTGGTCCACTTCACTAGCAGGCTGTGAAGCGCATCATGTGCTACCTTCAGGGGACGCGGCACGTGGGACTCCAATTTGGAGGCATCGCTAGATCTGCGTCACTCTGTCTCATGAGCTACACTGATGCTGATTGGGGAGGGAATATCGATGACAGAAAATCTACCTCCGGCTTTGTGTGTATGTTGAATGGAGGTGCAGTCAGTTGGGCAAGTCACAAGCAGGAATGTGTCTCTCTGTCAACAGCTGAAGCTGAGTACATTGCCTTGGCTGAGGTGTGTAAAGAGATGCACTGGCTAAAAAGCTTGCTATCTAAGATGAAGGCACCAGAGGCAGTGGCAACCGTCATCAAGATTGACAACATCAGCACGATTGACATGTCGAAGAACCCCATCCTGTCCAGGCTTACAAAGCACATCAAGGTCCGCTACCACTATACTCGAGACTTGGTCAACAAGCAGAAAATGGAGCTCAAGTATGTCGGTACCAAGCTGAACTGGGCTGCGTGCTTACAAAACAACTGGACAAGGATCTCCACCAGGCGGGCAGGCAAGGTATCGGCATGGTCAACGCAAGTGATGACGAATGATGATGCTCACTGACGCAAGGTGCAAGGGAGAGATTTGTTGATTGTTTTTGCCCCTTCTTCAGTGTTGTAGGAAGGATCAGGAATGCTCTGCCCCTTGTGGAGGTTTGACCCCTGGATCCATTGTGGTGTGACTCAACTATGCTATGTCTCACGTGAGATATGACCTGTGAGTACACAATGTGGGTGAGTGGTTAACTTAGCCATTTTATTGATCTGGCCAAGTGAGAGGTCATGAGTCCGATCATGGCCCCGTCCACATCTTGTTTGTAGTGTAAGCTTCAAAGAAAGAAAGTCCATAGCTTCTTGGAAGCTACATGGTTGGACTGTCACCTTGACACTAGGATGATGATGTGTCGAGTCCACAACACTAGTCTATTGGTGATGTGGCTGGATCAGGCCACTCCCCAGGAATGTACTTTTGAGTTGTAGGACTGGACGAAGAGCTATGAAAGGACTTGTCTTGTATGCTTATCAATTAACCCTTGCTTGATGCGTATTGGCAACTTGAGCTCTTCTTGAGATGTAATGCTAAGGCGTTAGTACTCTTGAAGGTGAAGTGCATGCCTGATCAAGTTTGGGGTGCATGACAATTGTCAACGAAGGAAGAAGGTGTTAAAACCTTTGTAAGCTTTTTCGGTTTCTCTTCCTCTCTTCCAGAGGTGGTTAGCTTTGTAGCTAACAATAAGGCATGCCGCCGGATGTGTGGGTACCAATGAACATGCTCTGCGACCTATGCGCGGGGTCGGAAGGGCCAGGTGGCGACGCCGCCGACAAGGCACAGCGTATGTCTCTTGAAGATACCATTTTTGTTGATGGTGCTGGATGTTTCAAGCATACAATGTTGAATAGCGACATGCATCACGATGGACTGACGTGGAAAACTGCACAATTGCCCAAAGATCTGGACAGTTGAATCCTGAGATGCAGCTCCTTCTGCCAAGACTTTGCCAGGAACATAGAGATCATGGGGACCTTGAGATGGAGTGGACCTCAAGAAGGAGTAGACCTTGAGATTCTTGAGCATGCAATCTTTGTTCATGTGGGTGAACCTGTATGAGTTGGAGATCTTGGTTTGATTAGTAGGTCCACCTTAGGAGTTAGCATATCCGATCCAATTGATTGCACCGTGGAGACGGGAGAAATGTAGATGGATTCCGATTTAACCAGTAAGAATAAACATGAGGTGGGCATGAGGTGGGAATGAGGTGGGCAGGAGGAGGGCAGGAGCTGGACAACCCCAACTGATAACTTTGGACGTGGCCAAGAGGTACTTGAAACGCAGAGCACAAGGGTGGGTAGTCCACATGGAGGTAGCAGAAGTGGAAGAAATTGCATCTTTCAAGACAATCACATCAACCTCGACATCCAAGAAATCTACACCCATACATGAGGATTTTGCAATGCTCATCAAGGAGTTTAAAGGGGTTTTCCCCCACAAATCTCATCGAGAGCTACCTTCAACGTGGAGCATCAAATTGGATAGATCCGAAGCCAAGTAACCAGTTGACAGTGAAATGAGCCTATCAGATGAGCGATCATGAGCGGACCAAACTCAAGAAGCAACTAGAGAAGATGCTCGGTCGATGATTCTTCCGGCTTTCCACGCCACCATACATGGTATTATTACTTTCAATGAAAAACAAAACAAGAGAGATGCGGATGTGCGTGGAATGCCCGACGTAGAATGACATCATCATCAAGAACCATTACCCTCTTCAACGAACAGATTAGCTTTTTGACCAACTCCATGGGGTCCAAATTTTTAGAAAAACTAACCTAGGTAATTGCTATCATCATATTCTCAAATATGATAAGGACATTAAGAAGACATCATTCTGTACAAGATACAGGCACTTTGAGTTCACCGTCATTGTATTTGGACTCATACACGCTCTCACAACATTCATGGCAGTGATGAACAAAGTATTCTTCCCATGCCTTGATGACTTTGTCCTCATGTACCTTGATGACATCCTGCTGTATAGGCGTATCCCATAGGAGCACAATGGACATGAAAGAAATCTCAACGCTTCACAAAGAGAGGTTTTTTGTAAAACTCTCAAACTCTGACATTGGTTACTTTTTCATCTAGTTTCTAGGCCACATCAACATCGGCAAACAGATCACCATGTACCCAAAAAAAGTACAGGCAGTCGTTGATTGGCCAACGCCAACAAATGTTTGAGACCTCCAAGGATTTTCTGGCATTTCCAACTACTACCGTTGATTTGTACAGGACTATGCTCAAGTGCCAGCGCCTCTCTCTGATCTCACTCGAAAAACCACCAAATGGACTTGGGGGGACAGTAAACAAGAAACGTTCAACTTGTTGAAAAATGCTCTGACCTCGGTGCCATCCATACGATTAGCAGATCAAACGGTGGACTACACCATGGCCACCGACACATCCAATCTTGCAATTAAGGTCGTTCTTCTCCAAACCAATGGCGGTGGAGAACAATCAATCACATCTATGTTAAGAAAAATGCACGGACCGGATTTCGACATTGCATCACACGAGAAAGAAATTCTCATAATAGTACATCATTCAAGACATGGCGGTCCTACTTAGAATGCCAATTATGCATCATCCATACCGACCATCATGATAAAAAACATCTCATAACTCAGCCAAATCTGAGCTATCGACAAAGTCGATGGATGGAATTCCTCGAGCCTAACTTTGACTACGACATCAAGTACCGACCTGGAAAAACTAACTCAACAGACACTGTAAGTTGGCGACTGAATATAATGGCTGAGATCACAATACCACTAGTAAGACTAGACCGGTACCTTGCCAGGCCATTCGCTAAGGTTTATGAGGAGTTTGGATGGTATGAAAAAACCAAGATCCGGTTCGACAAGCCCTACTAGCAACGATGATTCACTCGCCAAGTTGTTGTTCCACAGAAAGAGGAGCTACAAAGAATGCTCTTGGAGAAAGGCAGTGAAACCGGTCTAAGTGGATACTTCGACAAGGACAAGACACTAAAGAAGCTGGTGAAATACTACTGGTGGTACCAGATGCAAACCAACATGTCAGCCTTCTGCAAATCGTGTGAAACCTGTCACGGACAAAAATCTCTTCGCATGAGGCCGCACAGTCTACTTCAACCCTTCCTTTTTTCAACAAAACCATGGGTCGACATCGGCATGGATCGCCCGCCACTCCCTCGGGTTATGACGCTATCCTCGTCGTGGTGGACAGATTCTCTTAAATTTTGCGTTTCATTCCTACAAGAGCCACCGTGTCCGCAAAAGGAACAATACAGTTGTTTCTAAACCAGATCATATGGCTACACCGTATTCTATGTTCCATTATCAGCGACAGAGACAGCCGCATTGCCAGCCGTTATTGGTGCAAACTCATGACGTGTTACGGTAATCGGATTCAGCTATCAACGACATTCCATCCTCACACCGATGGGCAAATGGAGCAGACCAATCAGACACTCGAATAGATTCTCCGAACATTATGCAAATGACATTACACCGATAAGTCTGCCAAACTGCCGACCACCAAACTTGCATACAACTATGCAACTTCCACAGTACTCGGTAAAATCCCTTGTGAGATAGTATCCGGCAAACTTCCCACCACACCAATAGGTCTACAGAGCCGGAGCAACATTCCCGCAGTTGACATCCACGGTAGGGATTTCTCCAATGCTTGGGAGGAAACATGGCACACCCTAGCAAGACACAAGCAGCTGTGAAATGAGTGCCCGGCCGAAATTATAGTGATGACTTGTTCAGTGCTAGTGATCGCGTCCTTTCTAGCTCGACAAACATCAAAATCCAACGACAGGGCTTTGCAAAGCACAAACACCTCTGGTTGGTTCCTTTTGAGATTGAGCAAACAAAAATCCCGGTCGTCGCTCAACTTTTATTGCCTGATAGCATGGCAATTCATCCCGTTTTCTACATTAGCAAGCTCAATCACAATCGGGACCCTAGTACAAACTTCTGTGGCAGAATGTCGTACCACGACCTCCTGTTCAAGTAGACGGGGATACTGAGTACTTGGTTTAAGATATCCTCAAACATTGACATTGTGGAAAAACGACTAATTATCTGGTCAATTGGAACGGCCACAACGCCGTACACAAGAGCTGGAAGCCTTGGCACAACCTCGAAGACATCAATTAATTGGTCAACAGCTACTATCGTCGACACCGGCCTACGTCTGCTAACGCGCTGGGGCCTTGCAGCTAAAAGGGGGGGAAGTGTTACGTCCCTTTTATGCACGAGTCCCTAAAATGTGTGCGTGGATATTTTTCTTATTACCTCAGTGGCCCACCACACGAAGACTTCAGCATTTTTACACCGATTGGCTAAGGGCATTTTTTCCACCTACCCCGAACTCCAATGTTCCGTTCCAAAAAATTCCTGACAACTTCAACAACATTCTAGAATGGTCGACAGAAGTCTTGTGAACTATATCGATGTTTTGATGTTGTTTGGAAGACTTCTTGACAACACTAGATCTTTTGTAAAACCGTGCCATAATGTTCTTGAAGCCCTTTGACTTCTGGGTGGAGCTTCTTGAAGTAGCCACTCACGATGCGACCTTGTACGTGTCACTCGACTCAAGCACTGAGGACCCAATACATGCCTTATTCTTATTCTTGGCATTACATATACATGCCCAACACACTAAAAAATGGTCATTAACATACATACACTGCTTCATACAAATTATCTTTTTGTCCAAAATCCTCAAATTGTCTTTCGTACCCCACCTCATCCATGTGAACCAACTATGTTCGGCTCGGCATAACACTTGGTATCAGAGCGCCAGAGGGGTAACCAACGAATCAACTACCTGGCAAGAACCTCGCACAAGTCTTCAGTGCATGTTCAGTGTTCAAAAGATCGTAGACCTCATGATGAAAATGGTGAAAGGAGAGAGCACTACAGGCAACAAGGAGTAGTATCAAGTGAATACTCTGCCAATGGAGGATGAGCAGCACCCAAACACCGGTGCTCATTAGACGAACCAGACAATAGTGGCAGTTTTTGCGGAGAACGACGCAAAACCGACGAACCCAATGGCCAATCCAGTGATGGACCCCTCGGGCTTGGCAAACTCTTCGCCTCCGCCATAGCCCATCGAGTGGACTCCAGGCATATTGGGAGGCACTGGCCGACAAGCACAAATTAGTTAAGAATTATACCAGAAGTTGTCAAGACTCGAGAGCCTTAACACCCATCAGCTCCAACAACTGACCAGGATAATGGAGGAGATTGTGATTTTCCGTGCACGTGAAGCAGTTTTCATGGAGAAATGTTTACAACTCTTGAGTGAATGGGCACTCCAACGGACCAACGGTAAGGACGTGGCTGACGAGTTTGGAGGTGTATTTTGTCGTTGCTCGGGTCGACAACGTGAAGAATAAAGTTGACCTCATGGCCTCGCTTTTGCATGGCATAGCTTTGAGTTACTGGTCCGGTCTAAATTCCATACAACACCAATAGGAAACTGGCGAAGCCAGATCAACGGCTCATGTGCCCGCTCTTGCATCGTCAACTGCAGGTGTACTACCTCTTGAGCAGATGAATCCGAGGTGGCACAAATCTCTCATGCCACTAGAAATGTGGAGCAAATTCTCGTGCACTACACTCGATTATTTTGGGAAGCTTATCAAGAAGTCTGACACATGGTACAAACTCCAACGGTTGCATCAGCAGTCTAGCATGGTATAGAATACACGCCATTTTCGCAAAAACCATCACCGTCAGTAACCTCACCCCCATCAAATTGTGTTTCTACTACAACAATGGCCTCAAGCGAGACATTTGGCAAGTGATAGCGATTTTTGGCATCCAAGACAATTTTCCGTGAATGATGGCCATAGCCGATTGCATCGAAAACACCAATTGCAATGCTCGGATGTAGGAATTCAATGGGTGGAAATCCCAAAGCTACAATCATTATCATGGTGGAAAACAATATTAGTCAACAAAAATCTTTCCTCTAATGGAGAATGACATCTTCGATCAATGCAATCAATAGCTCTGCTGGACTTGCTGGAAACCAGGCCATATGTTGAGTGCTTGTCAGAAACAACATCAGCAGACCAAAAAGGGGAAGGGAAGGGGAAGTCCTAGAGAAAAAAATGAGGTGCCCAAAAATGGCAAATGGCATGAGTAGAATGCAAGGCTCCTCTGTAGTCGGAAGATTCTGTGTAGACCAATCGCCCATCGGAGTGGCTCACATCACTGCAAACTAGGGTTCCTGAGATAACAGAGTTCGACGAGGGGTATGAGGAAGAACAACCAGTAATACAACTATGAGTATAATTGAGGGATTGTAAGAGTCACAGAACGCTACTAGTACTAATGGATAGAGGAGCTTCTCATAGATTTGTAAGAAACAACATGTTTAAGAAGCTCAGTTTCTAGACCAAATCAGGAGTGTTTCAAGTAAAGCCTTCGACAAAGGACTGCACAGTTGTTGACCTTGTGAACCACTCCAACTACAAATCAGAGATCTGTACGATGTAAAGTTTTGGAGAACTTACCCAATGAGCGGCCACAATATCATCCTCACGCGAGATTTCTTATACCTGCATAACCCGCAAGCAGACTGGAGCAGCGTATCAGTTTACGTTAGCATATCTAGTAGAAAGCAAAAATTTGCCTCTGGTCGAGCGACCCATGATACAACGGTCGTTACGGGAAGCACCAAAGGTAGAGGCAGCAAAGGAAGTGGTAGAAGCCGCAGAACTCCAACCGATATCTCTGGAAATGGCCAAGAGGTACATGAATGTGGAGCACAAGCATGGCTAGTCTATGGAAAAATCAACATTGACGCAAAAAAAGGTGGAGGCGATCGCTCATTTGCCGACTCCTACAAATTTTCAGGACGTCCAAGTGTTTTTGGGCTTCTACAAGTACTACCATCAATTTGTAAAGGACTAGGCACAGCTGCCAGCCCCTCTCTCCGATCTCACCCAAAAAAACACCAAGTGGAATTGGGAGGACATCGAACAAGAAGTGTTCAACCCTTTGAGAAATGCCGTGACCTTGGCGCCAGCCTTTCAATTGGCACATGCAATAGTAGACTACATCATGGCCACCAATTCATCCGATTGCGCCATCAGAGCCGTTCTCCTCCAAGACAACGCCGGTGGAGATCAACTGGTCACATACATGTCACGAATAATATACGAGCCAGAACTCCACTGCGCGGTGGTTGAGAAATAAATGCTTGCACTCCTACATGCATTCAAGAGGTGGTGGTGCTACATGGAATACCGGCAATGCATCATCCACATCGACCACCACTTACTAAAACATTTCAAGAATCAGCCAAGTCTAAGCCTTTGACATATCCGACCATTGGAGTCTCTCGAGCCCAACTACGACATCGAGTACCAACCTGGAAAGATAAATCCGGCGGATGCTCTAATTTGACGACCAGATTTAATGGCTGAGTTCGGCACATTGCTCGTCAAACAAGACCCGTACCTCGCGAGGCTTTTTGGAAAGGGCTACGAGGAGTTTGGCTGGTAAAAAAAAGCCAATTTTTGGTTGGACGACCCCTGCTGACAACGAAGATTTATTTGCCGAGTCGTATTTCCACTAAGCAAGGAACTACGGAGGACGTTCTTGGAGAAATGCCATGACTCTGGTCCAGGTAAAAGAAAAGATGAGGATAAAATGCTCCAGGAGTTGATGAAGCATGGCAGCCTTCTGCAAATGATGTGACGATTGTCAACGATAAAAATCTCGTCACACGCGGCCATCTGGTCTACTCCAACCACTATCCGTTCCAACAGAACCATGGGCCGACATCAGCAGAGATTTCGTGACAGGACTGCCCGCCACCCCGGAGGGGTATGACGCCATCCTTGTTGTACTCGAAAGATTTTCAAAAGTGTCACACTTCATCCCGACGACAACCACCGTCACTGTAGAGGGAACAACACGGTTGTTTCTAAATCATATTGTGTGGCTGCACGGCGTGCCACATAACAGCATCAACGACAGAGAAGGCCGCTTCAATAGCCTCTTTTGGCAGAAATGAATGACATGTTATGGTAGTCGGATCCAGCTATGTACGGCGTTCCACCCTCAGATTGACGGGCAGACCGAGCAGACCAATCAGACGCTCAAAAAACTCCTCCGTACTTTATGGAAACCCCACGGAACCAATTCGGCTTAACCACTGACCGCCAAAATTGCATACTTCCATAGCAACGGGTAAAATCCCTTACGAAATGGTTTACACAAAAGATTCGGCCACACCGGCTGGATTACACAGTTAAAGAAACACCCCCACGGTGGAAATACACCGCAGGGACTTTGAAACTGTTTCAGAGGAAACACGCCAGACTCTCACAAAAAAGCAAGTAGCCATGAAGCAGTCATCCGGCTGACATCGCAGCGATGACGTGTTCAGCTCTGGCGATCGCATCCTCCTCAGCTCCACAAACATCAAGTTACGAGGATAGGACTTTGCTAAGCTCAAATCCCACTGATCGGGACCGTTTGAAATCAAACGAATGCAAAACCTTGTTTCCGCACGACTTTCCTACATGACAACATAACAATTCATCCTTTCTTCTACGTCATCAAACTCAAACACTTCCGGGATCCCTATACTGACTTCCGGGGAAGAAATGGCACACCCCCACCTCCTGTACAAGCAGACGGGGATATGGAGCATGTCATTGAAGATATCCCTCAGACATCAACCCTGTAGAAAAAGACCAAACCTTTGGTCAATTCGCATGCCTACGATGCCGCGCATAACAGCTCAGAGCCTGACGTCAACCTCCGAGAGGTTGATCATCTGATGAACGATTACTTTTGACATCATCGGCATACGTCCGCTAACATGCCGGGACGTCGCGATTAAAAGCTGGGGAAGTGGTATGTATGTGACATACACAAGTTCTGAAACCCCGCACATGGGCAGTTTTGTTACTACATTCACGGCCCACCGTGTGTCGACCTCAAGGTTTTTGCGCCGTTCGGCTGAGGGCATTTGGTCATTTGGCTCGACCTTCAGTGTTCCGTTCCACAAGGTTTTGACAGCTTAGACCACCTTCTAGAAAGGTCGACAGACGTGTCGCAAACTGTACCAATGTGTCAATATTGCTCGGTCGATGTCTTGACGACGCTCGACTTTTTTTAATACGCGCCTCGATATTCTCAATACCCTCTGACTTTTTGGTAAAGCTTCTCAAAGCAGCCACTCATGGTGCAACCTCTCATGCCTCGCTAAACTTGAACGCCGAGGACCCAACATATGCCTCACTCTCACTCTCAGCATTGTACATATGTGTTCAACTCACTTGACACTTGTGATCAAAGTACACTTCATGCTTGACAAGAATCATCCGTTTTCCCCAAATCCTCTATTTGTCCTTTTTCCTTCGCCTCATCCTTGTGAACCACCCACTGTTACATCCCTGACGTACACGAGTTTCTAAAACTCATGAGTGGACACTTTTGTTCTTACGTTCATGGCTCACCGCGCCAGGAATTCAAGGATTTTCCCGTTGTTCGGCCGAGGGCATTTTGACCAACTACCCCGACCTTTGGTGTCCCGTTCCAGAAGTTTCCGACAACTTGAACCACTTTCCAGAATTGTCGAATAGAAGTGTCCTAAACTATAACGGTATTTCTATATCATTCGTTTGAATTATCACCAACTCTCAACTTTCATAAAGAACCGTCAAAATATTCTCGAAGCCCCCCAAATTGTCGGCAATGCTTCTCGAATCCACCACTCACGAGGAGACCTGGCACACATCACTTGGCACAAACACCAATGACCCAACTTATGTCTCATTCTCATTCTCGGCATTGCATACATATGCTCAACTCAGTCAACACTTTTCATTAAATTTCACATACTCCATAATGCGAGTTACACATTTGTCCCAAAAACCCCAAATCATCTTCTGTCCCGTACCTCATCCCTATGAATCAGCTACGTTCCGCTCGGCGTAACACTTGGTATCAGAGCGCAGTGGCAGTGGAGGGCCAACTGACACATCAATTACCTGGCGACAACCTCGCACGAGTTCTCAGTGCATCTCCACAGATCAGAGGATCCCAGACTTCACGACGACAACGGAGCAAGCGCACCTGGCGACAAGCAACAGGCCCAATTGAGTATTCCAACAATGGCGGATCAGCAGCACACGACCAACAACGCTCTCCATGCAAAGAAGGCGGCAGTGGCAACCTTTGCGGTGAATGGCGCAACACCGACAAACCTGACGGTCTATCACGTGTCGGACCCCTTGAGCTCGGCAAATCCTTCGCCCCCGTCGCAGTCCGTTGGGTCGACATTGGCACGATGGGAGGCACCAGACGACAAGCATGAATCAACAATGACTTGTACCAAAAATCTTCGGGACTTGAGAGCCTCAAAACCCATCTCCTCCTACAACTCAACACAACAATGGAGGAGTTTTGAGTTTCTCGTGCCCGTTAAGCAGTGCTCACTGAGAGAGATTTGTAACTCTTGAGTGAACCCAAAATTTGACCGGCACTCCCTGAGCCATTTGATCCCACAAACTCCAAGGGACCGACAGCCAAGATGTGGCTGATGAGTTTGAAGGTGTACTTCACCGCTGCTGGGGTAAACAAAGACAAAAGGAAAATTGACCTTGCGGTCTTGCTTTTGCTTGGCGTGGCATTGAGTGAGTGGTCTGATCTAAAAGTCAACCAATGGTACCTGGAGGTCGGCAGAGTTGCATCAATGGCTCTTGTGACCGCTCTCACATCATCAACTGCAGGCGTATTGCCTCTTGAGAAAATCAACCCGACATGGCACAACTCTCTCATGCCACTGGAAACATGGAATGACTTCACGCGGGCTACACTCGCCCGCTTTTGGAAGCTGAACGAGAAGTTTGACGTGCGGTACAGACTCCAACATCTACGTTAGGAGTCCAACATGGCAGAATACACTCGGCGTTTCCGCGAAATCATCACTGACAATGAAGCGTCATATTCGACGAGAAATTGCCATTTTCAAAATCTAGGACAATCTACTACAAATGATCATAGCAGCCGATCGCATTGATAGCGCCGATTACAACGCTCAGATACAGGAATCCAACGACTGGGGACCCCAAAACCATAGTTCTTACGTTGATGGAGGAAATTCCTAGTCAACGGAGACCTCGTCTCTCATGAAGATTGACGTCATCAATCAACAGCTCTACTAGAATTGTGGGAATCCAAGTCATATTTCACGCGAATACCGAAAGCGACAAAAGAAAAAAGGGAGGGAAGTTGCAAAAGAAGAATGAGGAGCCCGGAAATGGCAGAGGGCAGGAGTAGACTGTGAGGTTCTTGTCCGGTTAGAGAGTTTTGCACCGACCGATTGCCCATCTGAGCAGCTCACATCACTAGAGACGCCCGTTCTTGAGATCGCAAAGATTGATGAGGGGTACGAGGACCACCAATCGCCAATACTACTACGAATGCAACCAAGGGATTGCAAAAGTTGCAGAGCGGTTCCGGCACTAATTGGTTGAGGAGCTTCTCAACGTTTCATCAGGAATGACATGGTTCAGGAGCTTGGTTTGCAGACCAAACTGGGAGTTTTCAAAGGAAGAACTCTCAACGGACGCATGAAGATCCGTCGACTTTGTGAACCACTCTGGCTCCAAATTGGAGATCTGCACACCGTAATGGTCTGGAGGAATTGCCTAATGAGCGACCACAAAATCATCCTTGGGCGAGATTTCCTGTTCAGCACAATCCACAGGTCGACTAGAATAGCAAAGCGGTCTACCTTAGCATTAATTGTAGAAAGCGACACCTGCCTCTGGATGAGCGACCCATGATGTAGTGATGGTTGTCAGAAGCAACAAAGGTGGAAGCATTGGAGGAAGGCGCGACAACCACAAAATGCCAACCGAGATCTCTTGACGGAGCCAAACGATATCTCAATCGTGGAGCTCAAGTGTGGTTGGTCGACGTGGAAGTAGGGGAAACGGAGGAAATTGTAGGAAATTGTAGCTACCAAAACAACACCGACGACCTCGACACCCGAGAAGTTCACAGCCGTACCGCAAGAGTTTGCGAAGCTCATCAAAGAGTTCAAAGGAATTTTACCCGGAGAAACATCGAGTGGAATTGGGGGGACAACGAACAAGAGGCGTTCAACTCTTTGAGAAACGCTTTGACCTCGGCGATAGCCTTACATCTGGTAAATCCAACGGTGGACTACATCATGGCCATTGAAGCGTCCGATTGAGCCATCGGAGCCGTTCTCCAAGAAAACGGCTGTAGAGAACAACCACTAGTGTACATGTCGAGAAAACTACGCAGGCCGGAGTTGAATTACGCAGTGCACGAAAAAGCGATGCTTGCAGTCGTGCACGCGATCAAGACATGGCGGTGCTACGTGGAATGCCGGCGATGCATCGTTCGCACCGACCATCACGCCCTCAAATATCTCAAGACCAAGCCGAATGTACGCCGTCAAGAAACTCGATGGATGGAGATCCTTGAGTCCAACTTTGACTACAAAATCAAGTATCGACCTGGAAAAACATATCCAGCGGATGCTCCAAGCCCGCAACCGGATCTAGTGGTTGAGATCACTACGTTGCTCGTCGAAGGAGACTTGTACCTCACGAGGCTGTTCACGAAGGGGTAAGAGGAGTTCGGCAGATACGATGAGACCAAGTTTTGGTTCGATGATCCCTACTGGCAATGACAATTTACTCGCCAGGTCGGCAATCCTCCGAACGAGGAGTTACAACGCATGCCACAGGAGGAATGCCACGACACAAGTCTAGATGGACACTTCATCGAGAACAAGCTATGCAAGAAGTTGGCGATATTTTATTGGTGGGAAAAAAATGCAAACCGACGTGGCGGCCTTCTGCAAATTGTGTGATACCTTTCAAAGACAAGAATGTCGTCGCACGCGACCGCCCGGTCTACTCCAACACCTACCTGTTCCTACAAATCCATGGGCCGACATCAGCATGGACTTTGTGACGAGATTGCCCGCCACTCCCGAGGGGTATGACGCCATCCTCGTCGTGGTGGAAAGTTCTTCTAAAATGTCACACTTCATCCCGACGACAACCACCGTCACCATAGAGGGAAGAGTGCGGCTATTTCTAAATCAGATCGTACACCTACACGGAGTGCCGCGTACCATCATCAGCGACAGTGACGCCCGCTTCACGAGCTATTATTTTGGAGAATCGATGACACGTTGCGACAGTCAGATTCAGCTATCAATCGTGTTCCATCCTTAAACCGATGGGCAAATTGAGCGAACCAACCAAACCCTCAAACAACTTCTCCGAACTCTATGCAAAGCACACGGTACTAATTCAGCAGAAAATTTGCTGATTGCCGAACTTGCCTACAACTCTGCCAGTTCCACCGCGATGGGTAAAATCCAATTCGAGGTGGTATACGGCGAAATTGCCGCCACACCGACAGGATTGCAGAGTGAAAGTAACATTCCCGCGGTCGACGTCCACCGTCCGGACTTCAGAAGGATCTGGGAGGAAACACGTCATACCCTTGCGAAAACACAAGCCGCCATGAAGTGGGCAGCCGACGAACATCGTAGCGACGACGTGTTAAGTGCTACGATCACGTCCTCCTCAGTTCGGCAAACATCAAACTCGAAGGACGGGACATCGTGAAGGTTTAACCATGCTGGTTGGGACTGTTTGAGATTGAGCGAATGCAAACCACAGTCGTCGCTCAACTTTGACTCCTGGAAAGCATGGGGATCCACCTTGTCTTCCACATGAGCAAGCTTAAGCACTACGGAACCCTGGTAAGAACTTCCCCAGTCGAAACGTTCCACCCCCACCTCCTGTACAAGTGGATGGGGATACGGGGTATGTGATTGAAGATATCCTTGGACATTGAAGCTGCGGAAAGACAAGTGAGTATCTGGTCAAGTGGCACGGCTACTACGTCGCGCACAATAGTTGGGAGCCCTACGACAACCTCTGGGACGTAGATCATGTGATCAACGGTTACTTCCACCATCACCGGCCTATGTCTGCTATCATGCCGGGACGACGCGGCTAAAAGGGGGGGGGGGGTGTGTTCCGTCCTTAACGTACACAAGCCCCGAAAAATCGCGACTAGGCATTTATGTTCTTACATTCATGTCCCATCGCTCAGTAACCCGAGATTGTTCCGCTGTTTGGCCGAGGGAATTTTGGCCAACTTCCCTGACCTCCATTGTCCCGTTCCAAAAGTTTCCAACATCTTCGACCACTTTCTAGAATGGTGGAAAAAAGTGCCATGAGCCATATCAATACTTTGATATCGTTCGGTGGACTTTTCGACAGCGCTTGACTTTCATAAAGAAGCATGAATATATTCTGAAAGCCCCACAAATTCCTGGCGGAGCTTGTTGAATCTGCCACTCATGATGCAACCTCGCACGCAGCGCTCGACATGAACATCGATGACCCGAATTATGCCTCACTCGACACTTGTCATTGAATTACAGTTACTGATTATTTAAAATTACGCATTAGTCCCAAATAATCAAAACCATCTTTTTTCCCGTACCTCATCCCTGTGAACCACCTACGTCCCGCTTTGTGTAACACTTGTTAGTGAATGGCTGGAGTCGTTTATTGTAAATCAGTATACTATGTTCTTTGTATGTTGGAAAGGTTCAGTTGGTTCAGGCGAGAGTTTTGGTTCGTTCGCACTCCGATCCAGTTGAAGCGTATCACAGACGTTTCACCGTGCACCTTGCGCAGTAGACAAGTGAGGTCTGAGGTACGTCCGCAGGTGCAGCCTGCTGTCTCAGCTGCAGCTGCAGCGGCAGCATAGCAAAAACACAGCGGATGCAGTGGAGGTGTGAAGCGTTGAGACAGAAAGCGAGGTGAAACTAGACGGGCAAGAGCGCGTGAACCGGTCAAGGAGGGTAGCAGGGGGAGGTTGGAGGGGAATGGGGAAGAAAGGGACAGGCGGAGAGGAAACTATAAACGACGAGGTTGTGACCGACCCTTGACGACAGGTGCAGCTTAGAAGGAAAGCTGCGGCGAGACATTAGAAGGATAAGGAGGAGGTGTGTCGCCTTGAAATGTCCTACCCACCTGCATGAAGTGTCTGCACTGCGCGTTCGCGCAGGGGTCGCGTGACGGCCGACTTTGAGGAGGCACAGGGCCGGCGGCAAAAAACGTTTTCCCTTGTGAAAGAAAGTGAGGCCCTTCGGAAAAAAAAGGTGTGGTGGGAAAGTTCTTCACTTTGTTTTCCTCGAGCCATTCCCAACACCACCCATCTTACATTGTGACTCGCTGTAGCGATGGAGCAGGCGCAGCAGACTAGGCTGCCGCACCTGCTTGTGGCCACGTCTGTCGCTGCTGTTGTGCTCTCGCTGCTGCTGCTGTCAGTGGGGCGAGCCATCATCACCACCACCAACACCACCACCACCATTAGCAGCATTAGCAGCAAAAGCAGCAGCAGCAACAGCGGCGGCGGCGGCAGCAGCCACAGAGATTTGGGACCAACTGGCGGCCGCTCGAGAGAATCGGAGCTGACTCGGACGCAAGCCTGGCCATTTTGCTCCGGGAATCAATTGACAAGGAGGAAGTGGAGGGGGGAGTTGCCGAAAATGTTTTGCTGGCACGAGCTTTTTCCTTGGTGTCCAACGACAGCATATCACGACATCTCAAGCGCATCACGGTGCAGCCGCACATTGCAGGCACTCCAGAGGATTTTGCCACTGCTGCCTACGTGCAAGCCAGGTTTGAGGTGAGCCTTCCCCAATCCTCCACCCCCCCTCTTTCTCTCCCTCTCTGTCCTTCCAAGAATTGCAGTGTTCTCATCTCCCTCCCCTCCCCCCCTCACTTTCCCTGCCCTCGCCTCCACCCATCCTATCGCAGCCTTCCCTGCTTCCTCTCTCCCTCCCCTCCTCCTTCCCTCCCTCCCTCCTTCATCCCCTCTTTCCCTCCCTCCTTCCCCCTCACTCATCCCCTCTCCCTGTCCGTCCCCTCCCTCGCTCCCTGGCTCCCTCCCTGGCTCCCTCCCTGGCTCCCCTCTTCCCTCCCTCCCTTCCTCCCTCCCTCTCTCACTCGCTCCGACCCTCCCTCCTTCCCTCTCTGCCTCCCTCCCTTACCGCTCGCCTCTCTTCATCCATCCTCTGGTCCTTCCCACCCGCTGCACCCATCGTCCCTCCACCAGCTCCCCCTTCTCGACATTTTCCTTTCCCTTTTGTCCGATCCTTTGTTCCCTTTCTGTGCGACCCGCTGCACCAGTCTCACTTTCCCCCTGCATCATCCGTTCTCCCTGTTTGTCCCAGGAGTATGATCTGACCTCGAAGCATTGTGCATGGACTTGGTTTTGTCCTGCACTGCCTTCGAAACGTCCAAGGAATTCAAGCACCTACCGCTTTCTCATTTGCTGCTTTTTCCCAGGCTTACGGCCTTGAAGCACACCACGTGGACTTCCCTGTTCTCCTCAGCTACCCTCTCAACATCTCCATCTCCATGGTCCTGCCCAAGGGAAGAAGAAGCAGTACCAAAGGAAAGCAAACTCGCAGTATCAGAGCAAGCTCACCCCATGAGGAAGAAAGCAAAGAGGAGGGGGAAGGAGAAGACGAAGAAGAAAAGGAAGGAGTAGAAGAAGTGAGGCAACTGTCCCGACGACGACCCTTACACCACGAACCCGCTCGTGACCACTCCCTTCCTCGCCTACTCAGCCGACGGCGACGTGCGCGCTCGCTTGGTGTACGCAAACTACGGCCGTACGTCCGACTTCGCTCTACTCAAGAAAATGGGCGTGGGGTGTTGCGAGGGCTTGATTGTCATCATGCGTTACGGTCAAATTTATCGAGGAGACAAGGTTTGTGCATTTACTCCGACTTCTCCTTCCCCCCNCAAGCCAACGGCTGTGTGTCCTTGTCTGTTCCAACTTCTCCTCCCGTCACTCTTCATCCCCCTCGCTCCTCTCTCCTCCCACCTCCGTCTTGCCCTCCTCCTCTCCCTCGAGAGGAGAGGAGAGAGGGGGAGAAGAGAGGGAGAGGAGAGAGAGAGAGGAGAGAGGGAGAGGAGAGAGAGGGAGAAGAGAGAGAGGGAGAGGAGAGAGGTAGAGGAGAGAGAGGAGAGGAGAGAGGGAGGTCTGGTGGACTTTCTCCTCCACCGCCCACTCTCTTTTCTCGCTGGTCCTGCTGTCGGCAATGTGCGTGCGCATGAGGAGTTTTCATGTACGTAAACTACAGCCGTGTATGTGAGGAGTTTTCACATACACAGACTACAGCCGTGCGTGTGAGGAGTTTTCACATACAAAGACTACAGCCGTGTGTGTGAGGAGTTTTCACATACAGAGACTACAGCCGTGCGTGTGAGGAGTTTTCACATACACAGACTACAGCCGTGCGTGTGAGGAGTTTTCACATACACAGACTACAGCCGTGCGTGTGAGGAGTTTTCACATACACAGACTACAGCCGTGCGTGTGAGGAGTTTTCACATACACAGACTACAGCCGTGCGTGTGAGGAGTTTTCACATACACAGACTACAGCCGTGCGTGTGAGGAGTTTTCACATACACAGACTACAGCCGTCCGTGTGAGGAGTTTTCACATACACAGACTACAGCCGTGCGTGTGAGGAGTTTTCACATTCACAGACTACAGCCCTGCGTGTGAGGAGTTTTCACATACATGGACTACAGCCGTGTATGTGAGGAGTTTTCACATACACAGACAACAGCCGTGCGTGTGAGGAGTTTTCACATACACAGACTACAGCCGTGCGTGTGAGGAGTTTTCACATACACAGACTACAGCCGTGCGTGTGAGGAGTTTTCACATACACAGACTACAGCCGTGCGTGTGAGGAGTTTTCACATACACAGACTACAGCCGTGCGTGTGAGGAGTTTTCACATACACAGACTACAGCCGTGCGTGTGAGGAGTTTTCACATACACAGACTACAGCTGTGCGTGTGAGTAGTTTTCACATACACAGACTACAGCCGTGCGTCGTATGGGTGATGATGCCATGCAAGAGATTTTCACGCGTGGCATCATCACCCATCTTCTCATGGTGGGGAGATGTGTGTGGGGTTTTGTGAGGGCACGATCATCGGCATCCGTCCCCTCCCCTCCCCCGCCCCTGCCCCGCCTCCTCACACCGTCTTACCTGCGAACTCTGCAATTCGCAACATGCCTTCAGGCCTGCAAACCAAGGCCGTGTGTCTGACGATTGAATGGCTG
>SZWC01011626.1:68231-84752 GCA_023375785.1 Penium margaritaceum | reverse complement strand
AGGGTGCTGTCAGCCACATGCCCAAGGCGTCTGTGCCACAGCGAAGCAGTTGCTGCTCCCGCGTCTTTGGTTGCCACAGCAGGCGACTTGGATGGTGCTTTGGCTTTCACCGGTGGTGCATCGTCCGCTATTGCCTCTGCCGTCGCAGCGTGCCCCTCGTCAGCGCTCTCAGTCTACAGCACGTAGAGCCCGTCGGTTCTTGGCACCTGGGCAATCAGGTCTGATGTGGCGTAGGAGACGGTGACGTCCTTGTTCTTGAGGATCACCGCCTCCTTCTGGGTGAATATCACCGTCATCTCGTGATCGGTGATCCGAGAGACAGACAGGAGGTTTGCGGCAAATGTGGACATGTAGACCATGTTTTGAAGCCGCAACTCCTTCTCAGCTCCATTGAGCTGAGTTCCCACAACTTTCTCTCCCTCACCTGCTGCGCACTCGATGCCGCCATTGGCGCACCGGAACTTGGTGGTGGACGGTGTGAGAGCAAAGAATCCACACGCTTCCCTAGAGGTGTGGTAGTCGGTGCCTGAGTCAAGCCCGAAGGCTCCAGGCCGAAATAGTGCCGACCCCTTTGCCGAAGGGTCGCTCTTCGCCATCATGCTCATTGAGCTGTCCACCTTCTTGCTGTGGTTGCTGTTCCCACTCCCACCGCCGCCGCCTTCCTTCTTGGGAGCTCGGCACTCCCTAGCCCAGTGCCCTGCCTTACCGCAGTTATGGCACTTGCCCTTCTTCTTGGCATTCTTCCCGCCACCGCCCCAACATGTGCATGTGTATGCCTGTGTGTTCCCAGATGTTTTACTTCTTGATCTAAACAGTATGTCGCTTTCAACACAAAGGCCCCACCTTCCATTCCATCTCAGTCCAGGGCTGCCCATTCTTGAGATGGTTACAATGTTTGCCAACATTGTAACCATCTCTTACTTGGCATCAGCCGCATGCTGAAGCTCCTCCTGAAGCCTTCCCCTGTCAGCCTGAGCTTCATGAACTGCTTCCTTCAATGTCTCAACATTTTCTGTGCTCTTGTGCATGATTTGAGTGGAGTATTTTGCAGATGGTAGTATGAAAGAGCAAAGGGATTGAGAAGGTTGCTGACCACGCTAGCGACAAGTTTGAAGGGAGAAGAGCAGTGGAAAAATGGCAGCTGCCGTGGAGGCAAGAATGGACACCCAAGCTGCAACGGCCATTGTGAGACACAGTAGTCCGGTCACGACGGCACCAGTCACTGCTGCAGTTTGTGGATGCCACAAATTCACCTGTCTTTGCATGGTGGGCAAGAGCACAAAGCTCTCCTGAGGGGATGAAGAATGCAGAAGCTATAGATGTGTGGATAGAGATGACGTGTCTGCTGCTGTGGCAGCATCTGTGGAAACTGCAGTTGAGGCTGCGGCAACCTGCACAGCAATGTGAGCAGCGGCTACTGCCAGTAGAGAGTGAGAAGTGGCTGCAGGCAGAAGAAGCCCTTGTGACTGCAGTGCCTGTGGGAGCCCAGCTGGTTCTGGCTGTAGAAGAAAAAGTAGCAACAGCACCTGCTGCTTGGCACCGGCAAGGTTGAGGGAATCACCATATGCAGGAAGAGTGTACTGGCTGGTGAGTCTGTGGTGCTGTCAAGATCTGTTCGCTGGTCAGAGGAACGCATACCTGGAGAGGTTGAAGGGAGAGATTTTGGCTGTTTTCAGCAGAGATTCAATCGTGTGATCGTGTGCCTCCTCCACGCATTGAACTTCATCACGCCAGTGGCGAGGAGAAAGCCTCCGCACCCAGGGGGGCGCGTCGGTGTTCTTGTCATCAGGCCACACCCACTGGTCATCCTGTGTGGTTGTCGCAATGGCTTGTGGAGCTGCTCTCTCAGGGTGAAGATGGCAGTTGGAGGAGCAGTCAATGTTGCTTTTTTCTACTATTAGGTTGGTAGGCCTGAGTTTTGTATGAGGTGATGGTGCGCACAATGAAGCCAACACAGGAGTAACCGGTGCTACTGCTGCCGCTAGATCAGGCGACCAACTGCTGGCGAGTGAAGAGGGGGAGGTGCATTATCACCAGAGGAGGGAGACTGGATGTTGCAGCGGCACACAGTGCAGCTTTGGTGAGTAAGGGTCGCCAGTCCAGCAGGTAGCAAAGGAGAACTGCCAGAAATGGCAAGGACTTCTGGGAATTATTCAACGCTACAGCTGGTGCCCTAGGTGACACTGTGCAAAGCTGTTGCAGTTCAAGATGCACATGTGATGCTAGTAGGGCACAGCCTGGGCTGCAGAGGAAAGCAAAGCTAAGAGAAATGCAGCTACAGTGATACTGCAGACATCAGTGCAGTGAAGTCAGTACCAGATTGCATGACGTTGAAACTGTGCTTGGGTGGTGAGATGGCAGCAAGGAGAAGAGCAATAGTTGATGTGACTGCAGAAGCCCTGGCTTTTGGATGATAGCAGTGATGTCTTGTGGATGTGGCAAATGGCCGCAGATAAAGCCCACATGTCCCAAGAAAATGTCAATGCGCCGGATAGCAACGGTCTAGAAAACGGGTCCCGGCATGAGAGGCCGCCAACCGCTCTTGGTATTGCAACCAAGATAACATATCACCCTCGAACGAGGGATCCACACTTCAGGTTTGTTTGGTTTGCCACCTCACGAAGTCCGCATGTTGGTCGTTAGTGTCTACCTTTGGTTGGACACTCTGAGAGGAGTCTCAAAGGCAAGAACTGTAAATGGATGCATGCAAGGTACAGGCCTTTATACTTGCAGAGCTTTGCTAAAGCTTCTGCTTGTAGTGGCTCCACTGGAGCCAACCTCAACCTACATTCCTACTTGGCACGTCCTTAGACCGCCAAGTTTCATCCTCAAGGCAGGCTCTAGTAAGCTTCTTAGAAGCTTCCATTCCCAGTTTTGGCCACAAAGAAAATTGCAGCCGTTGTGGGGTTTGAACCCGCAACCTGTGGTTTGCGACTCCAGTACCTAATCAACCAAGCCAGAAAGGTATGGTTCCTATGATGAGCCACAGGGCACATACCCATTATGGGCAGTGCATTCCTGGCCCATCTCAGAACAGACCAAGGGGACATACTCCATAGAGCAGTGCATGCCTTGTCTGTATGTGTAGCTAGCCAGCTAGACAGTGGAGAAGGTGCATACTATTTCAACAAATCTCTCCCTTGCACCTCTGTCCATCTGTCCCTTGCTCGGCTCCATCAATGCCTTGGAGCTCACCCTTCCTCTGCCGCACTCCTCATGCCAAATCCACGAATGCCTGCATAATGCAAGTCGCTCTCCAACGGCTTGGTCATGCAGTCAGCAAGCATGCTCTTTGTTCCGCAGGGCTGCAAGTCCACCACGTTCTTCATGACCAGGTCACGTGAGTAGTGGTAACGTATGTCGACGTGCTTCGTTCGCCGGGAGATGATCTCGTCTTCAGCCATCGAGATGGCGCTCATGTTGTCCACGTGTACGATCGTGGCGTCCTTCTGTGGCACTGTCATTTTGCCAAGCAGGCTGCGGAGCCATTGAGTCTCCTTGCACACCTCAGACAAAGAACCGTACTCTGCCTCAGCGGTGGACACGGAAACACAATCCTGCTTCCTGCTGGTCCATGAGATGGTAGCGCCATTCAAGATGCACACGTATCCAAAGGTGGATTTCCTATCGTCAAGATTTCCTCCCCAGTCAGCGTCAGTGTAGCACTTGAGACGAAAGGGGTCTGTTCCTTCTTGGCCTCCAAGGACGAGGCCCATGTGACGTGTCTTCTGTAGGTAGCGCAAGATGCGCTTGACTGCCTGCCAGTGTTGTGGCCCTGGGTTGGCCACGAATCTGCTCACTTGTCCCACAGCATAGCAGATGTCCGGACGAGTCCCTACCATGGCGTACATGATGCTACCCACGGCGGGCTGGTAGGGGATGTCTTGCATCTCCCTTTGTTCTACTTTGTTGCTTGGCGACATGGAGGACTTCAGCTTTGTGTCGGTCGTCATTGGGGTGCTGACAGGTTTGCAGTCTTCCATGTGGTAGCGCTTCAACACCTCACCAATGTATTTGGTTTGGTTGAGTTCGATGGTGCCTGCTACTCGGTTGCGGTGGATGGAAATCCCGAGGTAATACTCGAGAGGACCCATGTCCTTCATCTTGAACCTTTTGCTGAGGTCAGACTTCAGCCCATCCAGCAGCTCGACCGAAGACAAGCAGCTGATCAGATCATCCACGTACAGCGCAACCAGCATCAGCCCTCTCCCATCATCGCGCACGTACATGCTCCGGTCATTCTGGCAATGCACAAAGGAGAGGCCGGTCATGAAACCATCCGTCTCTTTGTACCACATCCTTGGGGCCTGTTTCAGCCCGTAGAGCGCTTTCACCAACTTGCACACCTTGCCCTTGGCAGCTTCGACTCCTTCGGACACCTCCATCAGCACTTCCTTGTCAAGCTTCCCATAAAGGAAAGCTCTCCTGACGTCCATCTGGTGTATCTCCAAGTTCTTTGCGGCTGCAATGGCAAGGAGAGAGCGGATGGAGGCAAAGGTCACGACAGGCGCGAACATCTCATCGTACTCGGAGCTCGGGCGTTGAGAGAACCCCTTAGCCACTACCCTTGCCTTGAACTTGTTGATGTTGCCATCTCGCTTCTTCTTCACTCGGAGGACCCACTTGGATCCCACCACGTGGGCCTTGTCAGGTCTATCCACCAGCACCCACGTGCCGTTCTCGGCAATGGATGCGAGCTCGCTATCCACTGCCTCCTTCCACTTGGCCGCATCTGGGCCATTCATGGCCTCCGCCACCGTGGATGGCTCTTCCTCAGCCATGCACGACCAGCTAAGGCCGGTCCAATCATCCTCATACCGCAAAGGTGCTCTCTTTGGTCGCAAACTGCGCCGGGGTAGTGGTGTCGCTTCTTGCTTTGGTGCTGCTGCATTCACAGGTGGTGGTTTGTTGTCGTCGTCATCGTCAGAAGAGTCGTCAGAATCCAAGTCAGACTCGAAAGCCTCGGACGCCTTGGTATCCGCGTCCATGTCAGATGCTGCATCATCCTCCGCAGCCACTCTCCCATTCCCACAACCTTCTGGCAAGGTGAGCCAGTTGTCGGGTGCTTGGTCTCTGGACTCAAGCAACACTATCCACTCTCCCGCTTTGGGAGTGACGGTCAGGTCCAGCAGCTCTCCCTTTCCAAGGATGCGTTCGTCGAACACGACGTTGCGGCTCCTCACGAGCTTGCCTGCTGCCTGGTCCTAAAGCCGATAGGCTTTGTGTGACGTGTCGTACCCAACCATGATGCACTTCTTGGAGTGTGCGTCGAGCTTGCCTCCACCTTCTCCCGACTGGATCTTCACCCATGCAGTTGACCCGAACACCTTCAGATGAGATGCGTTGGATTTCTTCCCCAACCATGCTTCCTGTGGGGTCTTCAGCTGCTTGTCCTGCTCCTTTCCACGCTTTTGCAAGGCGGTCGCTGCTGTGAGGTTCAAGAGGTAGCAAGCCGTTGTTGCTGCTTCAGCCCAAAAGTGAGGTGGGAGCTTGGCGTCAAAGAGCATGCTTCGCACCATGCCGAGTAGGGTCTGGTTCATCCTCTCGGCAACGCCGTTGCTTTGGGGGTTGTAAGGGGTGGTTTGCTCGTGGCGGATGCCATGATGCTTGAGCCAAGGCTTGCATGCCTCGTACTCACCCCCGTTGTCACTTCGGAGCGCCTTCACCTTCTTGGACGTTTGCCGCTCCACCATGGCGACGAACTCGAGGAGCTTCTCCTTGACCTCTCCCTTTGTTTTGAGGAAGTAGATCCACAACTTGCGGCTGTGGTCATCAATGAAGGTCAGGAAGTACTTGCTTCCTCCATTAGACGGTGTGCGGAAGGGTCCACACACGTCACTGTGTATCAGCTCCAAGACGTGCTCCGCTCGTTGACCTCCTCTCCCAAACGGCTTCTTCTTTTCCTTCGCTTGGAGGCATGGTTCACACAATGTGCACCCTTCGCCATGATTCATGGTGCACCCTTCCATTCCGCGGACTACCTCTTGCTCTTGCATCTTTTGCAGCGTGCTGTTGGCCACGTGGCCAAATCGCCGGTGCCACAGCTCAGCATCAGTGTCCTTGGTTGATGTGGCGGCTGCAGCGGTCACCGGTGGTGCATCCTTTGGCTGTGGTGCCACTGTCTTGGTGGCACATGCGAGTCCCTCATCCGACGCCTTGGTGACTTTGGTTTGAAGCACGTAGAGGCCGTCGACTTTTAGATCTTGAAGCAAGAGGTTGTCTTTGGTGTACAAAATCTGGATGTCCTCGTTTTTTACGGTCACCGCTTCCTTGTTGGTGAACACCACTGTCATGTTGTTGTCGGTGATTTGTGAGACGGACAGCAAGTTGGCTGGAAAGGAGGGCATGTACACCACCTTTTGAAGGTTGACTGCCTTCTCCGCACCATTCACGTTGAACGTGATCACCTTGTCCCCTTTACCCATGGCTTGGACGACGCCACCGTTTGCACACTTGATGCGCATAACAGATTCGGCCATGGAGACAAATCCACCCTTCTCTTTTGATGAGTGGTGGTTGGTGCCCGAGTCAAGGGCGAATGCCCGGGGCCTAAGGATCGCTGTGCCCTTCATGGGCAGCCCCCTAGCCATCATGTTGGTGAGCTCCTTCTTCTCCTTTCCATCTTTGCTCCCGCCTTCTCTCTTGGGACTACGACAGTCCCTAGCCCAGTGCCCAGCCTTGCCACAGTTGTGACAGCTGCCGGGCCTCTTGGAACTCTTCCCACCACCATTGCCTTTCCCTCCATCGCCACCGCTTCCGCTGTTGCCTTGACTGGAGCAAGAGCTTGCACTTTGTCCACCGAATCGAGAGGCATAAGCTGAGATTTTTGCCTCGGCGCCACTGCGTCGCATGGACTCGTTGGCGACGTGTTCGGCGACAGCCTCGTACGTCAGATCTGCCTCCTTCCAACCGCCAAATACGGTGATCAAGGACCCCCAACTTTCCGGCAGCTCCATTAGAAGGATCATGGCACACATGTTGGAGTCAAGATTCCATTCCATTTGCTGGACCTCTTGCAGCACGTTGTCGAACGACTGCAACAATGCGGGTATCGATTCTCCTTTGCTCACCCTCATTGACATCAACCGTTGGAAGATGAAGAGTCGGTTTGCTAGGGCATTCGATTGATGCACGCGTGCGAGTTTTGGGTAGGCCTCGGCAGCCAACGTGCATTCTGTGATGTGGGAGTGTTGAGTCTCGTTGATGGACGTCACAAGAATGGCGAGAGCCATGTTGTTCTTCATTGTCCATGCTGCAAGGTCAGCCGCATGCGTCATCACGGTCACATCGGCTGGTGCTATCTCGGTCCCTTTTAGGATGTTGAGGTAGCCACGCACGTTCATGACAATCTCAAACTACCATTTCCACAAGGGAAAACCTGTCCCCGCTAATTTGGACATACCCGCCTCAAGGCGGGCTGGAGTCGGATCCGCCATTTCTTGTGGTTGCTCGTCTTTTCTCCTTTGCTGCTACTCTGCTTCGTTGAGGCCGATGAGGCTGATGAGGCTGCTGACTGCGACCGTTGTCAAAGGTGCAGTTGGTTCTGTTGCATACCCCTCCCGCCGATGATCGCCTAAGGCGATGGTGCCGTCGTGAGAGAACGGACTCGGGGTCGTACCACCTTCTAAAAAGGGGTAGAGCTTAATCCCGTTGGGGCTCAAGCGTCTTGTCCAACATGGACAGAGCGATTCCGCGTCCCCTAGTCCGGCACGTGCGTGCACCCTACCTGAAGAAGCCGATGGAGCCGATGGAGCAGATGGAGCCGTCTGATGGTCGTGTCCCTGTTGTACCTGTGCGCCCTGCAAGACCACGCGCTAGTCGGTCTTGGAAGCGTGCCTTAGAACCAGAAGTGTGGGCCCATAACCCTTTGTCAATGCGCCGGATAGCAACGGTCTAGAAAACGGGTCCCGACATGGGAGGCCGCCAACCGCTCTTGGTATTGCAACCAAGATAACATATCACCCTCGAACGAGGGATCCACAATTTAGGTTCATTTGGTTTGCATCCTCACGAAGTCCGCATGTTGGTCTTTAGTGTCTACCTTTGGTTGGACACTCTGAGAGGAGTCTCAAAGGCAAGAACTGTAAATGGATGCATGCAAGGTACAGGCTTTTATACTTGCACAGCTTTGCTAAAGCTTCTGCTTGTAGTGGCTCCACTGGAGCCAACCTCAACCTGCATTCCTACTTGGCGCGTCCTTAGACCGCCAAGTGTCATCCTCAAGGCAGGATCCAGTAAGCTTCCTAGAAGCTTCCTTTCCCAGTTTTGGCCACAAAGAAAATTGCGGCCGTCGCGGGGTTTGAACCCGCGGCCTCTGGTTTGAGACTCCGGTGCCTAATCAACCAAGCCAAAAAGGTATGGTTCCTATGATGAGCCACAGGGGACATACCCATTATGGGCAGTGCATTCCTGGCCCATCTCAGAACAGACCAAGGGGACATACTCCATAGAGCAGTGCATGCCTTGTCTGTATGTGTAGCTAGCAAGCTAGGCAGTGGACAAGGTGCATACTATTTCAACAGAATAGAGCGATGGGGGGTAGACACTCCCAAAGCTCTGCTACCAATAGTCAAATGAGTAATGCTATAGAATCATGGAGACCGCAAACCAAGACCGCAGGAGCATTCAACGAGCCCCACGTGGGGTGTGCCATAGCAATAGGAGATGCCACAAAATTACTCAAAAAGTTAGTAGCAAATAAATCGTGGGCGTGGAGGAAGGAGAGCGAGCGAGTGAGCATGGTGCCAACCGTATGAGAGGCACAACAGCACAACACCACCACCCCTGGATCAAGCCGGAAATCTTGGCATGAAGCTGAGGGCAGCTACTCACCACAACACAGAGCTAGCCTGATTGGGTGCCCCCCAAAGGATCAGCATCCTGCTAGATACCACAATCTCATTCTCCACAACTACTAAAAATCTAGAGATGGCGCTTGCATCCTGAAGTGTCAAAGGGCCAGAGCTCCTATGAGCAAGGTTACATCAAGGAGGAAAGACATTATGTGGCTGCAAGCCACTGCTTGGGAAACTGCTGCTGCTCTTGAGCTGTGAGGGTCCTTTTTGTTTATCTCTATCTTGTCGCAGGAGCTTCAGCGCAGTTACCCACTTGGTCTCCTATACACAGTGTGGTAGGAAGGAGCATGTGAAGAAAGACAAGGAGCAGTACTGGTGTGATGGATTGCAACTCAACCACAAAAACAACCAAGAAGAGTGCACTTTCTATAAGCTGATTATGGAGTTCATTTATGGAGGCTGATTAATCATACAACTCAGCAGATGCAAGAACATTCAACGCAGGGGCAAGAGCATCAAGGGTCTCACTAGGGGAGACGCATTTAGTCTCATAAGATTCAATCTGCAAGTAAAAATGGCAACCGAAAGGCACACAGCATAAACAGCTGTGGCAAGTGCCACTCAGATTGCACGCTATGCCATGTCAGTTTTCCTTGAACCAGCCCATGAACCACCATCATGTCCCTACCTCAGAGTACCATTTGATCCTATGGATACAGAGTCTTGATCTGGATGTAAGAACTGCACACATGCCATAGCCCGGCATGAATTGGTGGAAACAGAATGCAAGAACATGTAAACATTGCCCAAATAGCATAGGTTAAAAAAAAAGCGGATTTCCCAAGCATGTCTCTGAAACTCTGTAGAAGCTGTCTTGTAGCTGCGTATGATTGGATGACCAAACGATGATGCCCCAGTGCCAGCTGTGTCTTGATCAAGGATGTGCATGCACATGGACACAACCAGGTGGCCACACTCAGATTTTCACACAGATGTGGACAGCTTACATGAAAACACTCCCCCATGGCCCGATGGTACTCATGTCCATACACGTGCAAAACTGACACAAGTGTGCGAAGTGATTTTCAGCAATGCACAGGCACACACCCCCCACTCTCAGCCACCCTCATGCAAGGGGTGAAGTCCAGAAGAACAATGTACCACCCCAAACTTTTCGTGCACCAGTGCCTTTTGTGAGGAAGTCAGCTGGCTGCATCCCCGTTCTATCCCAGATGATGGATAACTTTTGTTACTCCACAAAGGCACTACAAAGTTCACAATGTACTCTGCACATGTACACATTGATGGAATCTTGGCAGCCCTCAGGGAGGTGATCAGGCTCACTAAGAGCCGCCTAGGCAGGACCAACTGTTTGTGAGAGGGAGTTGCAGGTTGCACAGACAGAAATTACGGAAGCGAATGTAGGTCTTCAGAGAAGGCAAATGCATGAATCAACTCTTGAGTGAGAAAGTACATTAGCACAGCTTTCTAACAAGCCTAAGTACGCCTCACTTGGCACATGGAGCTGGAAGAACCACTCTGTCAAAGTTCACCTCCTAGCACACTCCTAACCTAGCGGGATGAGCGGCAGTCACACTCTCACACAAGAGAATTACCATCCCTGCCATGTGCACAACCAATAATCTTGGTGGGGACCTTCCTTGAAGCTCCCTGAAGGTCCTCCTGCTGCCTTTCTACCCTGAAGGCCGCTCCAAACCTCCTTGGCCAATAATTGTGGCCGTCATTGGTGCTGGTAGTGCAGGAGCCATCACTTGAACCGGACCCATCGCCACCAAACCTTGAAAATCCATATCTCCCTCAAACGGACTCCGAATTGAGTTCCGTAAAGTGCTACAGAACCAGCAAAACATCCTCTATTCACTTTTGTAACCTGATGATTTTTATCGAGCAACCCACTTTGGTCACTTTTTTGGCACCCCATATCCAACATTCTCCCACTTTGCAAGAACAAAAATCACACAAGTCCACACTGTCCCCTCAGCTTCTGAAAGCGGTGTGCTGCCAGCGGCTTGTTCAGGAAGTCTGCCAGCATCATGCTTGAAGGGCAGAACTTGATCTGCACCACCTTCTTTGCCACAAGTTCACGGATGAAGTGATATCGCAAGTCAATGTGCTTGGTGCGGGCGTGAAACTCTGCATTTTTGGTCAGAGCAATGGCGCTCATGTTGTCACAGTAGATTGTAGTTGCTGTGGTTTGCTGCTGTCCAAGGCTTGCCAGGAGCTCACGCAGCCACACGGCTTCCTTTGCTGCTTCACTCAAGGCGATGTACTCAGCATCGGTGGAGGAGAGGGCGATACACTCTTGCCTCTTGCTCCTCCAACTGATTGCACCATCCCCGAGTACAAACACAAACCCACTGGTTGACCTCCTAGTGTCCAGATCACCTCCCCAATCTGCGTCACTGTAGCCGATGAGGATGGGGCTGTTGTTGCTGTTGAAGGTGAGGCAAAGGCTGCTGCTACTGTCGAGGTAGCGCAGCACGCGCTTAACCACCTCCCAATGCGGCATGCCCGGATTCGCGCAAAACTTGCTGAGCACTCCCACTACTTGGTTGATATCGAGGCGCGTGCCGACTGCAGCGTACATGAGGCTCCCAACTGCTGCTTGGTACATCACTGCTTCCATGCGGCTGCTCTCTTGCATGTCGCGGGGAGTCTGCGTCATGCTCAGCTTCGCTCCCACTTCGAGTGGTGTCGCTGCTTTGCGCGCTCCTGCCATGTTGAAGAGCTTAACGATGTCGCTCACGTCCGTGCTCTGCGATGACTCCAAAATCTGCTGCTATAGGTCGCGCTGGACCTGAAGGCCAAGGTACTAACTGAGCTCTCCCATGTCTTTCATGTCCAACCTGGCAGCAAGGGACTGTTTCACATCGTCCAAAAGAGACTTGGAGTCAGATGCAATGAGCAGATCATCAACATAGAGCAAGATGATGATCTGGTTTGCCTCTTGTGTGCGCCCATAGACAGCATGGTCTGCTTCACTGCGCATGAAGCCAAGGCCAGCTAGCTGCTCATCCATCTTGTGGTACCATGCTCGCGAGGCTTGCTTCAGGCCGTAGAGTGTCTTCAAAAGCTTGCACACCAAACCTTCCTTCCCTTCCACGACATACCCCTCCGGCTGCTTCATGTACACATCCTCCTCAAGGTCACCATTCAAAAATGCACACGTCACATCCATTTGGTGCACCCCCCAGACCATAGCAGCAGCAAGAGCGAGGATCGCTCGGATGGATGGGAACTTAGCGACTGGTGCAAATGTCTCATTGTAATCCACACCCTCCGTCTGCGCATACCCCTTTGCAACCAGCCGTGCTTTGTACCTGAGAATCTTACCATCCGCACCACGCTTGCGCCTGAAGATCCACCGGCATCCGATCACCCGGCTGCCGCGTGGAGCCTCCTCGAGAGTCCAGGTACCGTTCTTCATGAGCGCATCATACTCCTCATCTGCTGCGCCACGCCAATCTGCCGCCTAAGCACTGTGCATGGCTTGAGCAAACATGGCTGGGTCATCGGTGACTGTGAGGAAGAGAAGCTCGAGGTCGGACGACTCCGGTGCACAAGTTCACCAGCTCCTCCAGCAGCCTCCTCGCCTCAGCTGCTCCCCACTGTCCTCTGCAGCTTTGCTGAGGCGTGCGGACCGTCGTGGCAGCTGCTCTCCGTTGCTTTGCTGCTCCTCCTCATCAGATTCCGCTGCCAGCTCCTTCTCCTTCTCAGCTCCCTCCACCTCCTTGTCGTTGCCGCTGTCACCGCCATCTTTCGCACCACCCTCTTCTGCTATAGGTACTTCTCTCACTTCTGGTACAAGTGCGGGAGCAAGCGGAACTGCCGACATAGGGCTCCAAGTCCAGCCCTTCAAGTCCTCTTGAAAGACGACATCACGGCTGCAGATGATCTTGCGAGTAGCAAGGTTGTAGAGGCGGTATCCCATGGTGTCGTAGCCGAAGAAGGCGGCCTTCACCGACTTTGCGACCAGCTTGTTACGGCTGCCGGTAGGCACGTGCACAAATGCGCCACACCCGAAGACTTTCAGGTGCGTCACTGTTGGCTTGCGTCCCGTCCACACCTCCTCCGGTATCATCAGCGGCACGACGCGCGTGGGACTCCGGTTTTTCAGGTACACAGCAGTGTTGACCGCTTCCGCCCAGAAGGTTGGTGGGAGCTCCGCGTCTTGGAGCATGCTGCGAACACGCTCCATGAGTGTGCGATTCGCACGTTCAGCCACGCCGTTCAGCTGCGGTGTTCCAGGTGGGGTGACCTCGTGCTTGATCCCGCGACGCTTGAGGTAAGTGCATAAGTCGTTGGAGAGGTACTCTCCTCCACCATCGGTGCGAAGCACCTTTAACTGCCTACCACTCTCATTCTGTGCAGCAGCAATCCACACCTTGAAAGCATCAAAGCACTCATCCTTTCCAGCCAAGAAGGACACCCACGTCTTCCTCGACTTGTCATCAATGAATGTGACAAAGTACAACTTGTCGGACAAGGACTGTGATGGCATGGGACCGCACAAATCAGAGTGAACGAGTGAGAGAAGCTCAGCCGCCCCCTTCCCTTCCACCGTGAAAGGAGCGCGGGCTTGCTTTCCTTCAATGCAGCTCTCACGAGCCGATGCACCTGGCTGCTTCACCCCCTTGAGCTCCAGGCCGCGGACCATCTGCTGCATGGAGATGATGGCGCCAAAGCCGAGGTGACCAAGCCGGCGGTGCTACAGGCCGATGTCGTGTTTTTCCTCTCTCGCTGCAAATGCTGAGTCGGCTTCCTTCTCCGACGCCACGTAGAGGCGGTAAAGACCGTCCTCCTTGTTTGCTTTTGCAAGCACACGGCCTGCACGGGCAGAGATGGTGCTGCCACCATTCTCAAAGCAAACCTGCATGCCTTCGGAGATGAGAGATGAGACAAAGAGGAGGTTAGCTGCCAGCCCCAGAACATGGAGCACCCCCTTCACACGACGTTCCATGTGCTTACCCTAAACGGAAGCACAAAACACAATCTCACCCTCCCCAACCGCCATTTGCACATGGTTGTCCCCCATGTACACCCGACGAGGCTCGATGACGGTGTAGACGACAAACCACTCCCGACGACACATCATGTGCCGTGTGGCTCCCAAGTCGATGATCCAGAGCAGGGCAGTGTTGTCGGAGACGTGCAGGACCCGGATGGTTGTCACGAATCCACTCTCCCAATCTGCGGCGTTTGTCGATGCGTCGGACTGTTTTCCCGCTCCCACTCCAGCAGCAAGGTCCGCCTTCTTCTTCCGGCATTCGCGTGCCCAATGGCCCGGCTTCTTGCAGTAGTGGCAGTTCCCCTTCTTCTTCCCTCCTCCGCCATTGCCCCTGGTTGGTGCAGCACCACCCCCATGACCAGAGTTGGTGATGAGAGCGACGTCCAGTCCGCTTCCGCCCTCATCTCCCTTGCGACGCTCCTCCTGAAACAGCAGGCTCTCCTCCACATCATTGAGGGAGATCTTGTCGCCACGCTGGTCCAGGGAAACAATGAGAGAAGTATAGTTGCTAGGAAGACCAGAGAGGATGGTTAGCATGAGCACACGTTCCTTGACAGGGTCCTCAATCGCAGCAAGCTGGTCAGAGAGAGACTTCACCATGTTGATGTAGTCAATCATGGATCTGGATTCATCCATCTTCACAGTGTGAAAGCGACGATGCAATTGCATGTTCATGAGGATTGACTTGGAAGCATAAGTGGAATCAAACTTTTTCCAAACCTCCTTTGGCGTGAGGATTCCACGGACGAGGAGTTGCTGCCGTTCGGCGAGGTGCAGGTAGATGGTTGCGAGGGCGTGGTCACGCTTCTCGCGGTAGGTACGGGCCTCGACAGGGGATAGGCAGCTTTCTTCTGGTTCCTTCTCCTTCTCATCCACCTGGCTCCAGAGACCCTTCTAAATCAGGACCATCTTCATGTTGTTGCTCCAGTTAAAGAAGTTCTTGCCTTCGAACTTGGCGATGTTGACGCCGGCCACCACGGAAGCGGATGTAGCCATGGTAGTGCAATGTTCAGCCCAAAAACGGCTCTCTCACACAACAGGGTGCAAGGTATGCCTCAAGGATGAGACAAAGCCTTGTTCTAGCTCTGATACCACTGATGGAATCTTTGGCAGCCCTCAGGGAGGTGATCAGGCTCACTAAGAGCCGCCTAGGCAGGACCAACTGTTTGTGAGAGGGAGATGCAGGTTGCACAGAAAGAAGTTACGGAAGCAAATGTAGGTCTACAGAGAGCGCAAATGCATGAATCGACTCTTGAGTGAGAAATAAAATTAGCACAGCTTTCTAACAAGCCTAAGTACGCCTCATTTGGCATATGGAGCTGGAAGAACCACTCTGTCAAAGTTCACCTCCTAGCACACTCCTAGCCTAGTGGGATGAGCGGCAGTCACACTCTCACACAAGAGAATTACCATCCCTGCCATGTGCACAACCAATAATCTTGGTGGGGACCTTCCTTGAAGCTCCCTGAAGGTCCTCCTTCCGCCTTTCTACCCTGAAGGCCGCTCCAAACCTCCTTGGCCAATAATTGTGGCCGTCATTGGTGCTGGTAGTGTAGGAGCCATCACTTGATCCAGACCCATCGCCACCAAACCTTGAAAATCCATATCTCCCTCAAACGGACTCCGAATCGAGTTCCGTAAAGTGCTACAGAACCAGAAAAACATCCTCTATTCACTTTTGTGACCTGATGATTTTTATCAAGCAACCCACTTTGGTCACTTTTTCGGCACCCCATATCCAACACACAACACACTAGAGTTTTTTGCAATACCAAGAATTCTCCGGCTGTTACATTGGAGAATAGTGGAAAGCATGGTGGAATGATGCAGCCACAGCCACACCACCTCAGCAGTCCCAGCCCCAACTACAGTCTACTCTTGCACTAACAAGCTACACCCAAAGCAGCCCTGCTTCATACATTCCCAATGGTGGGCATATCATGCATTCCTTGTCTAGTGCGCTCTGCTAATGCGCTCCGGCATCGTGCACTAACATCATGCACTCAAAACGAGTGCACTTGATAACCCTGTGTATATGTTTTGCCTTGTGTGTGACCGTGGGTGTGAATTGCATGCGGATCCAACGATTGGTGGTAATCCACACTAGACACGGAAACACCCTACGATGCATGGCCTTCCTCTTCTTGGCTGCACTGTCCTATGTCATCCACTGGACCTCGGCCCATGCCTGCTCCATAACCTAGTTTACATCATGGAATTGCACTAGAATACTCTGGTTAAATTCTTGAAATATATAATTGGGACCTAAAATTAAATTCTAATTTGAACTAGAATAGGCTTTCTTAGGTTCCGGCCTAGTCTTGGATGATTGTGGGCAGGTCCAGCTAATGCCGTGCCTTTTTCGGGTCAAGGGACGAGTTTGCCGTCCACCTCACTGTTTGCCGAAGAGCCTCACTTGCCGGCTGATGGGTGAGGCTCGGCTAGCAAGCCTCACCCATAACAGGGGTTCCCCTCTTGCTCACGGAAGTGTCGAATGTTCTGCAACTTCTTGATCTAGATCTGGACCTACCACGACCATTTGACCATCTTTTTCAACAGTTTTTTGTTGTGTTGGAATCATAGCTCTCTCCTCATCTCTCTCTCTCTCTCTCTCTCTCTCTCTCTCTCTCTCTCTCTCTCTCTCTCTCTCTCTCTCTCTCTCCCTCTCTCTCTCTCTCTCTCTCTCTCTCTCTCTCT
>SZWC01011626.1:21603-33171 GCA_023375785.1 Penium margaritaceum | reverse complement strand
CTTATGTACATTTCACTTTCATGTTGGTCTCACTGGTGGGGGCGGGGGGTTGTGTATTGGGGGAGTGTATTGAGTGGTGTCTTGGGGGGCGGGCTCAGTTGATACACTTTTTTCAATTAACTTGAATTTTTGTTACACTCGGGGGGGGAGGGGGAGGTTGTGTATGTGGGATTGTCTTGGGGGTTGGGTTCAGTGGATACACTTGTGTACATTACACTGGTCTCACCGGGGGGAGGGGGGGGAAGGGGGGAGGCCGGGAGGTCAGAAAACTGTGTGGTGGCAGTTCCAACGTGGCCTGACTCGTCTTCTGTGTTCATGGCTACTTTTGTGCAGGTTCTAAGTCTAATCATGAGCTTTCTTGTTGCCTCACACTATGTTTGTGGGATTTCGAAAGAGTTGAGAGGCGGTCACTTTTGTAAAGAGAATAACAATGTAATGCGTTACTTTTTGGACATGGACATGAAGTGACAAGTTGTAGGGATACTCTCAAGATTTCCAACGCATCAAACCATGTGTAATTTGGTTAATCGCAACTTCTGCTACGTCCGCCGAAGCGCAGCACACCAAACCAGCCGCTCAGTTACCGGCGTAGTGCCCACCCACCGAGGCGCCCTGACAAATCAAGGACTCATGAAAACACCTTTCCGGACGCACAGATATCCCTACACATAGTGGCGGTGCCCCTTGTGCTTTTGGGGTGAGTTTCGATGAGTTTTCACCAAGTTTGGTGATGGAGATTGATGTGGTTCGAAACCTGTCAGCGGACCTGCGGACAGAATTTTGCCCAAGTCTCCAAGTAACAAACTGTACTATTGAGTTTCGTACTCCGAGCCAGGATTTTAGCCAAGTCCCTTAGTAACAACCTGCACTACTGACATCCGGTGAATCATTCGCCGGAGCGACTCGGTGGTCCTCCATGGTAGAAATACCATATGTACTTTTGTTACTCATTCTGGTAGATTTTTCTCCAGCAGTCGAACCGCGGATGACTCCCATAGCCGACGTGCACACCCAAACTTTGGAAGCCTATGTCTCCCTCATTGCTTGTATGATTCTGGTAAAAAAACTTCCACCGGATTCAAAAACTCATCAAATTCAAGGAACTTTAATCCACTCTGGATTTAGAGCACTTCACAGGTAGCTAGAGTGACTTGCAAGGATTATTCCTCCGTCAGGGGCTTGTCGATGCCTCCCGGCGCTGCCTTGGGCATGCTGTGGGGAAAAAACAACAGGGGGGGGGGGGGGGGGGGGGGGGGGGGGGGGGGAGGGGGTGTGTATATTGGAATGTGTGATTGGGGGAGGGTTCAGTGGATACACTTGTGTGGATTTCAACTGATGGTGCGTCTATGTATCGTTTTTGGTATCGATGTTGTTCCTTGATCCATGCAGGATCATATGACGTCATCGGATGCATTTGAACATATCTATATGATACACGTTGCAGTTCTTTGGAGAAAAAACATTGTGGTAGATTCGATGATTTTCCTGTTTAGTGGTGCAGTACATCTATACGGCCCGATGTTTTGGACGCTTTAAGTGGTGTTGCTCATTGCTGTCAGATCCCATTGGTTGTACTTTGCCTTCAACAATACACAATAGCATAACACTATGTTGGGTGCGATACTTCTGCAAGATCGTGTATACTATCTATTTCTCACCCTCAACAATGTCATTGATGTGCAGTGGAACCTTATTGCTGGTCCGTGTACAACCAACACTTGTGCGAACATTAGCCGTTGCTTGAACTGATGAACCATGCAATTTTCAACCTTACCTTTGGACTTGTAGCGCTTCAGTCTGGTCTTTATCATTTCCTTGAAACTGATGTGGTCTGAGTCTGCTAAAACTGTAACTGTGAACAAAAAAAACATTATTCCAATGTATACATGTGGAAGGAAGCTGGAGCACATTGGCTATCAGTCATTCATTTTTCATGTTCCACGTTCTTTTCCAATTCAGATTGTTTGCGATGTAGAATGAGAAGCAGTATCAGCTGAAAATGCTCCTTGTTTGTGTAGCGGAGGATGTGGGTGCATCAACTGAGCCTTGCATACTGCTGTTCTGACACGGAAGTGTTGATCTGGTAAGCTGCTTCATCCAACAATGGGTCACAATGTAGTTTGCACTATTTGTATTTGTGACCTTTGAAGTAGAACTCGTGAACTGCACAAAGAGGTATTCAATTTGGACAATATTCATGTGTACAAAAGACTCAATACAGGGTGAGATGCTCATGAAACTTACTCCGCTTGTGCACATCTTGTATCAATTCCTTGATATGAGAGTTCTCTTTTCTACCATGTGATTGATCAAGCCTCGCTAGTCCACACATGTAGAAATAGTACGTGAACTTTGGTGATGGTACCTCAGAAAAATTCTCGCACAGGTAGTAGGGGACCATGGTGAGTAGTCTGCACTCACAATTTCAAAGAATGGAAAAGGGATGCCATCCAGATGGCATGCAATGCGTCTGCATATGGTTCATAAACTTTGCTTTTGATTTACAGTTGTACCAGAGATATTTGAAACTTGAGCCTCCTCTATCTCCTTGCCATCAGCAAGATTAGGTGGCATGATCGTACCCCATGTGTGCATTTCCATTTTGGGAGGTATTGTTCATTGCCCCAATCTAATACAAAATGCAATCTATATGTACTAAAACTGCTACATCATCACTTCCCAGAATTTTACATACATGTATGGCCTTTTTAATACGTTTTTTCTCCGTGAATAGGCTCAATTGTTTTCATTACGATGAAACCAAAGCTATTTTATAAAGTATTTAGTTTAATTCCTTATATGTGCATTAGTCCTGAGATGTCCCATTTCTATCCCCAAAATTTTCTTCTGTTTTATTTGGGATGTCACGTTTTCAACTGAATATTGACAAAGAAGAACAATTAATTCCCCTCATTCTCTGGATTCTGTTCCATTTTCCTGTGGCAAACCTGAAGGTTTTTATCATCAGTCCCAAGCTCATGAGGGCTGAACAAGAGTAAGTCTCCAAGCTTTCTCATTCACTCTCCATCACCACCAATGCGGTTGAAATCAAGGCAGTCACCCCTCCTCATGGCACGGGAAATTCCCTCCTTGTAGTCACAACCCATCTTCCATGAATTAAAATCCAGAAACATGGCTTCCATAACCATTCTGACCATTGCATAACAAACAAGTGGCACAATCACACTAAGAAAAGATCTATGAGGATCGGCCCAAATGGTTTGAATTGTGCCATCAACACTCCTATTCTTTTCTAAGAACGGTTCTACTGTTTCTTTACCTGTTTTGAAATTCACAGCTACAATTGTGTAAATTCTGATACAAAGTGTGTACTTTCTTGTTGTTGCTCATGGTTTGAGCACAAATCTAGTTTCAAGAAGGAAAAACAGAGATTTTCTGATCATTTCTTGTGCAGGAACATGATCTGAATACTCATAATGACTCCCATAGTTTTTCAAACACACCAAACTTATTTGGAAAAGCGCAACTTCTGCTATCCACTACAGAGGACAATATTGGTCCTTGGCTTCCAGCTAAGGTGCACACAGTTCTTCTCCATGGAGATTCAGGGGGATCCAGATCTGCCGTACGGGTCATCCACCTGGATCCGGAACTGGGGTATCGGATCCTTTTATTCACGGATCTTGGATCCGGGTCTGTGGAGTTCATTCATCATGCATGTCAGAATATGACTAACCATGATTTTCACAATTTATTTGTATCTGTCTACTCGGAGCATGATTGGTCAGACTTCATTTCTTCCCACATGTTCTACATTCACACACACATTGTGATGGAAGAATTGCGTCAATGAAGCACAAACACTAACTTGCCAGTGAATTGTCTTCAACATGTCATCATCTCCCTAATGTTGAGTCTAAGTCTTAGCTTGTTCAGCTACCCCCCTCCCCCTCCCCACTTTCACCTGCACCCTCACCCTCCCTGCATCTGCATCCTCTTCTTCACCCTCATCTTCACCCTCTTCTTCCAGCTCTTCCTCAAGAGGTAGATCACCATGAAGACGTGCTTTCACCCATGCCTCCTCCGCTACCAACTTTGGTGCTACCTCTCGGGTAGGTGCTATGTGGAATTTCACGAGAGTTGAATCGTTCATCCATGACTTCAGCAGCATGAGGTTCTCCACTGTGAGGTCTACCAATGACTGCCTGAAGTTGGTGACAGTGTGGCGGCCCAGAGAGAAAAGCCGTTCTGAGGGAGTGCTAGTGGCTGAAACTGCGAGGAGGTCCAGTGCTGCCAAGTGGAAAGTGGGATACTTCTTCTCGTATTTGCGTAGGTACATCAGGATCTTGCACTTCCGGGGCTTCTTCTCATCCTTCACCCAGGTTTCCACCTCCACCTCCAAACTGGAGGGTGCAGCCTGTGAGGTGGTTACTATGCTTGGCTTTGCAAACATGTCAGCGGATGCATCTTCCAGTACGGCCTCCTTAATGTCTGGCTCAGACTGGTTTCTTGAGCTGCAATGTGGCTGCAGAGTGCTGGCCGTTGTGGGTGTTGTTGTCACTGCTGCAGTAAAGACAGAACTTGAGTTGTTTTAGGGCACATGTGACAGAAGCGGTGTTTCAAAGCTGAATAAACAGAATCAGGGTTTACCTGAAGTCGGAGCTGCTGTAGTTGTTGATGCAGCAGCAGCAGAGTCTGTGTGTTTCTGAAGCTGGAGCTGCTGTAGACCGTTGGCACTGCTGGCTGTAGCCACGGCTGTGGCAGCCTTCTCTGCAGCCTTGCAGAGCTCCACCCGCAAGTTGTATAGCCTCAACAGCTCCACCACCTTCCCATGTAGCTCCGCTGGGTTGGCGATGCCGAGGTTGGGATGCACGTTTGCATAGAAATGCAGGCAGAACCGAGGGCCAAGGGCGGTGCACAACTTTGCGTACTTGTCCAGCTTGGCAATACTGGAATTCATGCCCTCCTTCAGCTCCACCAATAGCTGTTCCTTATAGTTGAGACGCCCAGCTCCTGCTCTTGCGATATGCTGCCACGGCTTTCATGACCCAGCTCTGAATCTTGTTGAGGAGGGAAGACTAGAAGGGAATGAGAAGGGAGAGGGTGGGATACAAAGACCCAGATATGTCATTCGTGAAGCCCTTGTAGGGCTCCATGGTGACAGTGACGAGCACAAACAGCTCCCAGTCCTCAAACGCCAGCTTGAGGTACGCGCTGCCATAAAGCTCCTACCACTTATCAAGGACAGACCATACAGCAATCATGCACTCACACATGTCCAAAGCATTGTTCCACCTTGTCTCTATGTCCAGGTGGAGTTTGTTGTACGCCATTCTTCCTGCTTTAATGGCTTGGTGCAAGGATTATTCACGTGTTGGCATCTGTTTCACGAACACCATGATAGCCCTGACTTGCTGAATGATGGCCATCATGTGCAGCTGTTTCAGCAAGTTGCCCATGGCGAGGTTCATCAAACGGCTGAGGCACCTGATTTTCCTGGCTTTGTCAAAGGAGTTGTTTTTTGGGACTATGTGGTTGTTTAAGAAGGAATCGCTGGTACTATCGTTATCCAAGTTGAGACAGAAGAATCTGTCCCACAGTTCTCACTAATACACTACGGCTTCCAGCAGCTGGAAGAGGTTGTTGGCTGGAGCCCCTCCCTTGATGGCCGGAAGGCAAAGGCAATGCTGCGCACATTGTGTTCGGTGTCAATCCAGTACGCTGTTATGCCTAGGTACATGATGTTTTTGCAGGATTTCTAGCCGCCGTTCGTAAAGGAGATGGCCGACTTGACTTCTACCAGCTGCTAGCTGTTAAGCTTACCACCTCTGATAGAGAAGCCACAAAACCAAAAAGCTCAGAAAAGTTTTTACACCTTCTTCCTTTGCAGGCATGTATCATGCACCCCAAACTTAATCAGGCATACACTTCACCTTCAAGAATACTAAGGCTTTAGCATTACATCTGAAGAAGAGCTCAAGTCATCAATACGCAAGAGAGCATCAAGCAAGGTTGAATTTGTAATCATGCAAGACAAGTCATGTTGTATCTTTATGTTCAGTCCTAGAAGTCAAAGTTACACTCTTGAGAAACGGCCTGACCCTGCCACATCACCAATAGACTTGCACTATGGGCTTGAAACATAGGCATCCTAGTGCCAAGGTGACAGATCAACCATGTAGCTTCCAAGAAGCTACAGACTTTCTTTCTTGGGAACTTCCATAACAACCAAGATATGCATGGCGCCAGGATCAAACTCATGACCTATCACTCAGCCAAATCAACAAAATGGCCAATTTAACTATTCACCCACATGGTGTACTCACAGGTCATATCTCACATGAGACAGAGCATAGTTCTGTCACTCTAGAAAAGATCCAGGGGTCATACATCCACAAGGGTCAGAGCATTCCTGATTTGTCAAACAACACTGAACAAGGGGCAAACATATTCAACAAATCTCTCCCATGTACCTTGCATCAACTTCCAACATCATTCTTTATCACTTGCGTTGACCATGCCAATACCTTGCCTGCCTGCCTGGTGGAGATCCTTGCCCAGTGGTTTCATAAGCATGTCAGCCCGGTTCAGCTTAGTACCGACATACTCGAGCTCCAATGTCTGCTTGCAGACCACGCCCCGAGCATAGTGGTAGCGAATCTCGATGTGTTTTGTGCTCCTGGACAGGATTAGATTATTGAACATATCAATCGCGCTCATGTTGCCAATCTTGACGACCGTCGCCATTGCCCGTGGTGCCTTCATCTCAGATAGCAAGCTGCATAGGCACTCCATTTCTTTACACATCTCAGTCAAGGTAATAGATTCAGCTTCAGCTGTTGACAGAGATAGACATTCCTGCTTGTCACTCACCCAACAGACATTACCTCCATTCACCATACACACAAAACAGGAGGTGGACTTTCTGTCGTTTGATATTGCCTCCTCAATCAACATCGGTGTAGTACATGAGACGGAGTGACGCGGATCCAGCGATGTTTCCAAATAAGAGCCCCACATGCCGCGTCCTCTTAAGGTAGCACATGATGCACTTCACAGCCTGCCAGTGCAGTGGACCCTAATTGGCCACAAACCAGCTCACCTACCCAACAGCATGCGGTATAACTGGTCAGGGGGCGACCGTGGCATACATCAGACTACCCACTACAAACTGATATGGGATGCCCAGCATGTCAGTTTTCTCTGCTTCATTGGATAAGGACATGGAGGTGGAGCGCTTGCACTCTGAGCTCATGGGTATGCTGGCTGGCTTGCAATCCGCCATGTTGTATCGTTTCAGGGTGAAGTCGGTGTATTTTGTCTGGTTCAAGCTAATGGTACCTACTGCTCTGTCAAGCTTGATGGAAATCTTGAGGTAGAAGTCAAGAGAACCCATGTCCTTCATCTTGAATCTGATAATCAGCTGCCCCTTGAGATCGTCTAGTAGTTGCGTTAAAGAAGAGTATAGAATCAGGTCATCATACAAGGTGACCAACATAGTTCCTTTGTCGCTCTCATGCACATTCATGCTAGGGTTATTGTCGCAGTGCAGGAAGGACTCCTTGGCCATGAATGTATCCATGTCCTGGTACCTAAGTCTTGGCACCTGTTTTAGCCCATAGACCACCTATACCAATCTGCACACCTTGCCCTCGGGAGCATCAACCTCTTTTGGAACCTCCATCAGCCTCTCCTTATCAAGTTTGCCGTAAAAAAAGGGTTTTCTTCACATCCATCTGTTGGACCTCCATGTTCTCAGCAGCAGCAATGGTGAGCATTGACCAGATGGAGGCAAACATCACAACGGGAAAAAATTTCTCATCGTACTGTCCGCCAGGCCTGTGCCTTGTACATGTCTATCTTGCCATCCAATGTCCCTTTTAATTTCAGCACCCACTTGGACCCCACAACGACAGCCCCAGCAGGTCTGGGCACCAGCACCCATGTCCCATTCTCCTCAATAGAGCTGAGTTCACTGTGAATTGCTTTATCCTACTCAGCTTTTTCAACCCAAGTGTGTGCATCTGCAATAGATGTTGGCTCTTCTTGAACCAGGAAGGAATAGTTGAAGCTTGTCCATTCACCCCTATCTGTGTCATAATGATGCCGAGGTACTTTGAGACATGAATTGCTCCTTGGACCTACTGGCTGTTGATGTTGATGCGGAGGTTGGAGGTCTGTTTTGTCATTGATGATGGAAGAGGCATCCTCCTCATGGTCTAGAGGATCAGATACGTTGGACTTAGAGTCTGATTCCTCCAAGTTATCTTCATGAGCTCCTCTCCGCACTAAGCACCAAGCCCATTCCATTGTGCTGGTTCTTTTTCTCCCTCTTCAAGGAGAGTGAGCCACTCTCCCTACTTTGGAGTGTTCTCAAGTTTAAGCTCTCCCCCACTCACAGACCTTTCATGGAAATCCACGCCTTCACTATGGATGGCCTTCTTGGCTCCTTGGTCCCACAGTCTACAAGCTCTGTGGGTGGTGCTATAGTCAATGAAAATACACTTTTGTGCTCTTGTTTCGAGCTTTCCAGGGCCCTCACCAGCTGGACCTTGGCAAAGCCGGTGCAACCAAACACCTTGAGATGGGAGGCATACGACTTCCTACCTGACCATGCTTCTTGAGGCGTCTTCAGCTGCTGAGACTCCTTCTTCTTACCTCTCCTTCGCGATGTTGTTAAAGGTGTGAGGTTCACAAGACAGGTTGTCGTGCGTACTGCTTCAACCTAGAACCTATGAGGCAGCTTGGTGTCAAAGAGTGTGTACCTTGTCATGCCCAGGAGGGTCTAGTTAATCCTCCCTGCTACGCCGTTGCTTTGAGGTGAGTAGGGGGGAGTTTTCTGGAATTCAATACCTTGTGTCTTGAGGCACTCCCTATAGGCTTCATACTCTCTCCCATTGTCCGTCTTGAATGCCTTCACCTTCTTTCCACTCTGTCTCTCAACCATAGCCACCAAGGCTTACAGATACTCCTTCACCTCACTTTCTTTTTGAGAATTTACATCCAGACCTTGTGACTGTTGTCGTCAATGCATGTGAGGAAAAATCTACTTCCTCCATCGGACGGCATGCAAAAGGGAGCACACACGTCAGAGTGGATGAAGTCAAGGAATGCGAGAGCACGTGCATGATTGTGCTTGAAGGGTTTCTTCTTGGCCTTGCCTTGAAGGCATGGCTCACACAAGATCCGGGCTCCCTCTGTCTCATCACCTAGCTCCATCCTACTCACTAGCTCCTGCTTTCCCATGAGCACCAATGTGCAATGAGCCACGTTTCCAAAGCACCTGTGTCATAGGTTCTAAGAGGATGTGCATTCACTAGAATGAACAGCCTCGGTAGCTGCATTTGATTGTGGTTTTGTTGCTGGATCTCCCACTGCCACTGCTTCCGCTCCTCCAACATGCCCTTTGTCATCAGAATCTACATTGCTGCTCTCCTCATCATCACTCTCGGCCAAAGATTCAGCCTTTGATGTTTTCATCTTGGTCTGCAAGACGTGGAGTCCATTAACGTGAGGGACCTGTGCAACAACCTTCTTGGCAGAGAAGGAGATGTTGATATCCTTGGTAGGGACTGTCATTGTTTCCTTCTTTGTAAAAGCCGCTTTCGTATCATGGTAAGCTATCATGGAGACAGAGACCAAATTGGCTATGAAGGAGGGCAAGTAGACTACTCCCTATAACTTGAGGTAGGATCTCAAACCATTGATACCCACTGTGACCAGTTTGTCACCAATCCCCTCAATTGCCTCAACCTTGTCGTTGGTGACTCTGAAGTTCTTGTTGCATGAAGCAAGAGAGATGAAGTCTCTCTTCTCATAACTGGTGTACTCGTTTGTGCCTGAGTCAATGCCGTAGGCTCCTAGCATGAGTATCGCCCTCCCATTGTTGGAGGTACACTCAGCCATCAACCTTGTGGGATCCTTTCCACCATCTCCCCTTGTCATTCATCCCAGTATCCTCCCTCCTTCTTGGATTCCCAGCACTCCCGAGCCCAGTGTCTAGTCTTGCCACAGTTATGGCAGTTTTCTTGGCATTTTGCACCCCTTTCACTGTTGCTAGTGATATTATTTCCATTGTATCTAGAGGAGGAGGTATTGATGAAGGTACCGCAGCTCCGTGAGGCAAAGGCAGCCATGTTTGCTTAACTACTGTTGTGATGCATGGCGTCATTCCGTAGATGCTCCAAGACAGTGGTTTAGGAAACTAGATCTGCAGTCCACCCTCCAATCACTGTGATCATTGTATCCCAGATCTCCGAAAGCATCATTAGAAACATTACGCCCTATATACCAGATTTGAGGTCCCACCCCATGCCGGTGGCTTCTTGCAAGTGTGTCTCAAATTTCTACATAAAGGCGGAGACATCCTCCCCTTCACCAAGCCTCATGATGATGAGGTTCTTTAGAATCAAGAGACGGTTATGAAATGAGGAGGACTGGAACACCTTGCCTAGTTTGGCATATTCCACTGCTGCCACTATACAACCGCTGATGTGTAAGAGGAATGAGGGCTGTATGGAGGAAACAAGAACGGCAAGAGCCTTCTTATTGAGCTTGATCCATACCACAAGGTTAGAACCCTCCTCCTTCGGTGCCGGGATTATTCTGTCAAGATATCCCCCCAAGTCTCTATCATCCATGATGATCTCAAACTGCCACTTGCAGAGCGCAACCCCCTTTCCATTAAGCTTGAGGATGGGAGAATGGTTGCCTGGTTCCCCTGTTCCTACCATCCCTACAACTACAAATCCTAGAGCTTTTGCACCTGTTGTTGATGCCAATGTACCTGTATTTGAGGCCGTTGTAGGCTGTTGGTGAGAAGAGACAATTGCTTGCCCTGTTCATATCGGCCGTTGCAAGCAGATGTTGGCTGATGTAGGCTCATGTAGGCTCATGTAGGCTGATGTAGGCTGATGTAGACTGATGTCAGCTCCCAAGGCAGAAACGTGCAGATGTGTTGCATTCCCCTCCTGCTGATGTCAAAGCAAAGGCGCTCTCACCAGGTGCTTGTAAGGTGCTTGTAACTTAGCAGTTGCGTGTGTGAAACTTCCCTAACCAAAGGCATGGGCCCATAATCCTTTACTATCTATTGAGCTAACCACCTCTGGAAGAGAAACCGTGAAATTATGAAGCTCACAAAGGTTTTTACACCTTCTTCCTTTGTAGGCATGTGTCATGCACCCCAAACTCAATCAGGCATACACTTCACCTTCAAGATTACTAACTCCTCATCATTACATCTGAGTAAGAGCTCAATTCGCCAATAAGAAAGAGAGCATCAACCAAGGGTTAAATGATCAGCGTGTAAGACAAGTACTTTTATAGCTTTCTTTCCAGTCCTAGAAGTTGAAAGCATATTCTTGAGAAGTGGCCTGACCCTGCCACATCTCCAATTCGGTCATGGGTGGGGGGAGGGGGGAGTGAGATCCCGACTACATGGTGACCGTTTTGTCATGTGTACGGATGCCATCAAATGCAAATACACTAGTGGATTTTTTCTCCCATCATCACGCAAAATCCATTCACTAACCATATACACTTTGCTAATACACTCAACCTATCTAAGGGGCAGGGGGATCTTGGACTCTGGATGACCCCTCCCCCCCC
>SZWC01011625.1:67087-90082 GCA_023375785.1 Penium margaritaceum | reverse complement strand
GAGAGAGAGAGAGAGAGAGAGAGAGAGAGAAAGAGAGAGAGAGAGAGAGAGAGAGAGAGAGGGAGAGAGAGAGAGAGAGAGAGAGAGAGAGAGAGAGAGAAGAAGAAGAAGAAGAAGGAGAAGAAGAAGAAGAAGAGATGAGGAAGAATGAGTCAGAGAAGAAGAAGGGGCATGCACTTGTCTAGTCATGCAAGAATGATGACCGGGAATTCAGTGAAGAAACTTCATACGGACCAAACTTTCAATGGACCAAACTTTTCAGTGATGAAATTTTGCATGGATCAAACTTGCATGGATCAGCCTTTTTTCTCTACAAATGTATCATATTTTGCATACAAATTTCCATAACTCCAAGTGCCAAGTACCTGCAAGGTAAGATGGAAGCACAACGAAAGCTAGCTATGCTCCTCCATTCCAGACACATTGCCTCACCCTCCCTCACCCTTCCCTTCCCTCATGTTGTCTAAGCTCTGGACACCTCTCTCTTCTCCATCCTTCCTCGCTCCCTGGCTGTTTTTGTGCTGCATAAGCATATAGATTCCCTTCTCTATTTGGGTGTCTCTCCAATGTCCAAGGAGAGAAAAGGGAAGGCCACTCTGCGCTATGTCCGCGTGATTGGATGAAAAAACCCTATCTCAATCCCTTTGTCCTCTCGAATGAATTGAGATTTGGCTTCTCAAAATCACACTGCTCCATTGGTGGATGTGTACTGCGTCCTCGAAAATGGATGTGGGAGTCCCAAATTTTTTTCTTTGGTCTTCTCATTATTGAAAAAAAAGGCACAATCCCAAAAACACATCCTAAAAAAAATGAAATACACCGCACGCGCAGGCTCATGCTGGGCAGCGTGAGCGACTACTGCGTGCACAACTGCCCCACCACCGTCGTCATCGTCAAGTCGGAAGAAGCGGCTCGGAAGAAGAGGGAGCAGCTGGAGGGGAGGATGAGGAGGGGACCTGAGGAGAGCAAGGGCGTTGGGAAGGAGAAGATGGATCAGGAGAACAAGGAAGCAAAAGTCAAGGGAAAGGAGAAGGTAGAAGGAGGCGCATCTGCAGCTGGAGGTGCTCGTGCGAGTGCTGCGACTGCTGCACCAATGCCTGAGGCAGGAAGTTAGTTTGGGAGCCGAAAGGGGGGTATAAGAACTTGACATCTTTCTTTCTTTCTTTTTTCATCTTTTTGAATTTGGGTTCACGATAGTACTTAAGGGGGGGAGGGGGATGCATTGTTAATGAGATATACAGTTCTAAGGAGGATCAGACAGCCAAACAACATTTCAATGTGTTTGCTCGGAGTGACGATGAGTGAGTTGTCGATGTGAGCCCATCAGGCTGTACCCGTCGCTGAGAACCACTCCACTGCACTTTTGTTCTTTCTGCATTGTTTGGATTACCCAAACAAGAGCCCATGAGATTCCGTGTCCACTTTGTAAAATGGACGGCTCTTGGCTTGGTGGAAAACCGTGCGATCATTTCTGGGGTTAATCATAAAAGAGTTCCTCACTGTGGTTCCCTAAGGTTAATGTAGACCTCTCAACTCATGACCTCAGAGGCCGAGTCTTGAGACATGCCAGTGGTTTTCTTGCTGACGATGGTTCGAGGGCCTCCTGGTGTTGCTGCTACCAGGTAGGTGATGCTACTGGTGGTGTTGTTGCTGCTGCTGTTGCTGTTTTTGCTTATGATGANATTTCTCCATGCTTGACTGTTTGACTTTCCAAATGTTCGCAACTTAATCGTTCGAGTGTTTCAAGGTGCTGCATTATTTTCGTGAAGCGTCTAAGTGTTGTTTCCTTTTTTTTCACACCCAAACAAAGCAACATTGCCACTCTGCCCCTTAAGAGGGGAAAACATGAGATGGACCCTAGAATTTGTCGAACACGTTCTTATGATGTTTTAACAGTCCCTTGAATTTGATGAGCACACCAAATTTGACATATTTCAACTAGGCCAAAAATATTTAATGTCAAAATCATCGAGCAGCTGGGTGGTGGGAATTCATCAAATAGCAAAAGGATCAACAAGGCTTTGTTGTTTTCATGAAACTGTACAAGATAATGTCATAATGGGTGTCATTATCTTTGGCATTCTGTTATACCTTTCTATTGACACCTTCAATATCATTGACACTACAACAACCACCATCATCGTCGTCATCTTTGCCTCCTCATGCATCTCCTTTGTACTCGTTTTCATCAGTTTATTTCTAGTATTGTTTATCGTTCTTTGTTTTTATATTTGTTATCATTGTTTCTCTCATGTAGATTGTTGTTCTTGTAGTCATTGATTCCCTTGTTTCATCGTTAACAATGTCGTCATAGTACTTGTTGATTTCTTTTTGTTGTCATTTTTAATGTTTATGTTTGTGTCTATGTTTACGTTAACTTTCACGTTTATGTTTATGTTTATGTTTATGTTTATGTTTATGGTTATGTTTATGTTTATGGTTATGTTTATGTTTATGTTCATGTTTATGTTTATACTCATGTTCATGTCTATGTTTATGTTTATGTTTATGTATACATATTTGTTTATGCTCATGTTTATGTTTATGTTTATGATGNCCACTTTGTAAAATGGACGGCTCTTGGCTTGGTGGAAAACCGTGCGATCATTTCTGGGGTTAATCATAAAAGAGTTCCTCACTGTGGTTCCCTAAGGTTAATGTAGACCTCTCAACTCATGACCTCAGAGGCCGAGTCTTGAGACATGCCAGTGGTTTTCTTGCTGACGATGGTTCGAGGGCCTCCTGGTGTTGCTGCTACCAGGTAGGTGATGCTACTGGTGGTGTTGTTGCTGCTGCTGTTGCTGTTTTTGCTTATGATGATGTTGTTGTTGTTGTTGTTGTTGTTGTTGTTGTTGTTGTTGTTGTTGTTGTTGTTGTTGTTGTTGTTGATGATGATGATGATGATGATGATAATTATGATCATCATCATCATCATCATCATCATCATCATCATCATCATCATCATCATCATCATCATCATCATCAGCATCATCATCATCATCATCATCATCATGATAATGATGATGACGATGACAGAGACAATGAGGGCAGCGACGACGGTGACGACAACCACGACAATGAAGACAACAACGACAACGATGTCGACAACAACGACGATGATAATGACAATGATGACAACAACAACAATGACAAAAAAGACGACAACAAGTACAAAAACAAGAATGATGCTCTTGGTAGATCTAGTTTTGCTACTACTAGAGCAGCTAGTCTTGTTCCTCTTCTGGTGGATTTGACTTTTGCAGCACCTGCTGTTCTTACACTCCCTTAAGAGCCAACCACAGTTCGAAAGGCTCATGAAGCAGCTGATGCTGACCTCTGAAAAAAAATCCATGAAAGAGGAGTTGAGTGCTCTCAAGCAGCACGAAGTCGTTAAGCTTGTGGGCCTTATTGCAGGCCAAAAATCCGTCTTAGCTCACTGGGTCTCCGATGCAAGTTGAAGCCTGATGGCAAGGTCAACGGATACAAGACTCCGCTTACGGAAAAAAAGGTTTTTTGAGTTCCATGGGATTAACTTTGACAAGAGGTTCGCTCCAGTCCGGCAAAACACCATTACTCGTGCACTTCTAAGCCCGGTCGTACAACATGAGTTGGAATTGGAGCAGATGGATGTCAACAATGTATTCATGCATGAACGTTTCAACAAGGTCTGGCGACTGCGGAAGAACCTGTACTAGCTGAAATAATTATTGAACTGTTGGAACATGGAGATCTCCTCCACTTTTGAGAGAGGTGGCTACCACCGCAGCGCCGTAGACCCAACGCTCTTATTGAGTGCTCCATCAGAGCTCTTTATGGCCGTCCTTGTCTACATTAACGATTTGCTTGTTGCCTCTCCCCGCCCTACTGTTGTTCAATCTATCAAGGACCTCCTTCAGTGCAAATACAAGATGAAGGACCTGGGCCCAACTCCAGTGTTCCTTTGGATGGAGCTTGAGCGAGATCTTCAGTGGCACACTCTGCATGTGCATCGGGATTCTTATGTTCGCAGTCTGGGAGACCGTTTCCCCTCCTTGTTGGCTGACATCCCCACTACGTCCCCTCCAATGACCCTAGCAGGCCAATCCCTGTTGAAGTCCTCTGATCCATCACAGCTGGGACAGACAGAGCTGATTTCATCGATTATCTCAGCGTGATCGAATCCCTCATGTACATTGTCACCACCACTCGGGCAGATGTGGCTTTCTCGGTCAACTTTTGGGTTCAGTTCTCCTAGCAGCCTCGTAGCAAAAACCTTGAGGTTTCCCTGCGTGTTGTCCGTTACTCGCTCTCTACAGTGCGTGTAAGATTGTGCTATCACGCACAACCCTCTGTTGACGGCTATACTGAGAGTGATTGGGCACATGACACAGATGCACACAGTGACAAAGGATACATTTTTCTTACTGTTGGGACTGCAATCTCATCAGAGAGGAAAGCATGGATGTGTTGCTCGCAACTCGAGTGAGGTCGAGTATGTTGCACTGAGTGAGAGCGTGTGGATTTCTTGCTTGTTGCAACAGTTGTGTGTCCACATTTGCTACATCACCCTGTACTAAGACAATCATAGCATAAAGGCAATTGCTGAGCACATTGACATGCATCATTCTCGCATGAAGTACATCAACATTGAGCATCACTGTGTATGCGAGAACATTGCTGCCGGTGAAGTTCTGGTTGTTAGGGTTGATACTCGTCAACAATGTGTGGATTTTGTCACCAAAGCTCTTAGCAACGGCATGTTTAAGGCGGTTTTGCAAGCTGTTGGCCTGCTTTGTGCGCGTGATGTCCCTGATTGACGTGGATGTACCTCCCTGCTCATGATTTTTTTTTCTTCTTTTCGTGCATGGGCTTGCATCGTTCTTGCTCTTATGTCATCACGAGGGTTCACCATGGAGCGTTCTCTTCTCTGGTCAGTCACTTGCACGGTTGAGGTAAGTGTGTAGCAAGGCCACAGGTCACCACGTGCAACTGACACATAAAACAACACTCCTCCATGGCCCACAGCCGAACTGCACACAAACGGTCACAGTCACAACAGCGACGTCACGAGCAGTGACACACAGCTGTATATAGCACATGGCACATCAACTCAGCCTGGAGCATCACAAACGCACAACAACCCAATAGCGTGAACTACTGCCTTGAAGATGTTACTGCTAAGTGCCTTTGTGAGGAAGTCAGATCGCTGCTCTCTGGTGTCAACCCACATGATCAGGACATCGCCTCCAGCCACACGCTCATGTAAAAAATGGTGTTCAACATTGACATGCTTCGTGCGAGTATGATGCATGCCATCGTGCTCAGCAATTGCCTTTGTGCGTTGATTGTCATAGCGCAGAGTGATGTAACAGATGAGGACACACAAATGTTGTGATAGGCAACAAAGCTATACACTTTCACAGGTGCCTACGCCACGAGCAATATACTCAGTCTCACTGGAGCTGCATGCCACACAGCCTTGCTTGCCACTTTTCCACAAGATCGATTTTCCTGCAATGAGGAAGATAAAGCCCGTGTGACTGCGAGCATCCACATCATGCGCCCAATCACTTTCAGTGTATCCATCGACAACCACTGATGGCTGTGCTCGGTAACAAAGACCAACACGAGCCGCAGAGAGCGCATACCTGATGACACGCAATTCTCCCTCCATGTGTTGTAATCTGGGAGACTATGAGAACTGGGGAAAAAAGTTCACAACAAAGGCAACCTCTGCTTGCGTGGTGGTGGCAAGATACATCAGAGACCCAATCACTCGCTAGTAATAAATCCTATCCACTGGCTCCCCCAGCTTTGACACGTCAAGTGCCTTCAACAATCGCTCTCCGACGGGCGTCATTGGTGTTGAAGCAGTAGGCACAGACGCGAGGAGGGAGACAAAGTGCTCCCCTATGCTCCTCGTTTATGCAGCCTGGTGAACGGAAGAACGCGACGAGCACGGTCATGCTCAAGCTCCATGCGCAGAAAGTCACCAGCCGGACTCAAGTCTTTCATCTTTTATGTGGATTGCAACAGGGACTTCACAGACGCTACCACCTCTTGGCTCGGAGAAGCGATCAGCAAGTCATCGACATAGACAAGGATGGCAACAAATGGTGCTGACACTAGGGTGACAAAGAGTGAAGGGACAAATGTGCTCTGTCGGTACCCTCCTTTCTCCAAGGTTGAGGTGATCTCATGATTCCAACACTTCTGAGACTGTTAAAGGCCGTACAGAGCCTAACAAAGTCTCCAGACTTTGTCAGTGCCTTCCGTAAACCCTGAGACTATGTCGATCTGCTCATCCAATCGTTCGCGCAGCAAGGCGTTGCTGACATCCATCTGTTCGAGTTCCCAGTCATGGTATGCGACGAGAATGAGGAGAGCTCGAGGAGTGGTGCAGCATCCCACGTGGGCAAATGTCTCATCAAAGTCAACACTGGGGACTTCTGAAAACCCCTTAGTAGTAAGACGTGCCTGTTATTTTTCAAGCTCTCCGTTGGGCTTGGACTTCCATCGGAACACCCATCAGACATCAATGGATTTGTGACCCGGTGGTAGATAGACCAGCTCGTACACAGCATGATCGTCTAGAGCTCCAAGCTCATCCCGCATGGCAGCCTTCCACTGTTGTGAGCCGGGTGCCGCACGTGCTTGTGAGACTGTGGTGGGATCACGTGACGGGGACGCTGTAGCAATAGTTGCAAGAAACTCTACGATACTGCCAAGAATGGAGGCTTCAAGTGCTCTGTTTTGCTCCGTCACAAGCAGCGTATACCCAAGGACAGAGTTGGGTGGACAACCCCTCTGGCCAGGCCTAAGTCATCCATGCCACTCGGCAACGCTGGCGACTGCTCAGGGTGAGACTGTGACGATCGGGAGTGGGATGTTGAGACACTGGAGGAGCAAGTAGGGAGAGCGTGGAGGTGTCCGCCACGGACAAAGGGTGAGACGGGTGTAGGCCCGGGGGGAGCACCGGGCACAGGCATGGCAAGGGCATGCAGACTGGGCACAGTCAAGGCGAGCGAACTGGAGTGCGCAAGCGACACAGACTCAGATTGAACAGGAGAGGAGGACAAGATAGGAGAAGCCGGGGCGTTGGGCGAAAAGGCCAGTAGAGGCTCAGAGGACCATGTGGGAATTGTGTCTGACACCTGAGGACGTGACGAGGGTGAAGGCTGTGAAAAAGGGAAAGCAGAAGGGATTATGGGAATAACAGGGAGCTCAAGACCGGCCTCCTCCCGCAATCGAGAGAGCGGCAGCAGGAGGCAGCAGGTGAAGGACAACTAAGGTCACGGAGAAAGATGGTCTTGAAGAACAGGGCATCACGAGACTCGACACCCCGTTGGCACTCAAGATTTCAGAATCGCCAGGCATTCGACTGGATGGAGACACCCAGAAAGGGGAAAATGGTGACCAAGCGGTAAGAGCTTCCCATCGCGAAGGTCCTTGGGAGTCTAGACTGATGTAATGTTATCCCAAATGTGAGCAAGGTGGAGATTGGCACGAGTGTCGTACCAACACTCGAAAAGGGTGATAGTGCAAGGGAGAGGACCATGGGGAACTTGGTTCTACACCCAAGTCATGTAACTCATTGCCTCAAAGGCAAAAAGCGAGGAGAGGCCTGAGTCGGTCAAGAGAGTGTGGACGCCATCAGCAAGACTCTGATTCCAACATTCAGATACTCCCTTTGCTCGGGTGTGTAGGGAGAGGAGGTCTTCAGACACACTCCTTTAGACTCAAGGAGTTGGACGGTGGGACCAAGGAACTTACCACCTAGGTCACTGCGAAAGACACGCATGGACCACTCTCACAACCGTTCAGCATGCGACAACCAAGGACAACCAAGGGCAACCAGGACTCAAGGATTGTACAAAAATTGCTCTTTGGACGAAGAGCAAAGATCCATAAAAAACAAGAGAAGTCATCAGTGTTGTAGATTTGCCCCTCTGCATGCCCAAGTGCAGCGCCGGGAGGCGCCGACGAGCCGCCAGAGAGAGGAAATTCCTCGTCGTTGGATCTGGCGACTTGATGATTGCTCGGATCCTAAAATGGAGGATTGCTCCTGAACGTTGACGAGTTGCTGAATCCGGTGGGAGTTGTTTCACCTGATTCGGACAAGAAACGAGGGAGATATGAGCTTGCAAAGTTGGGGTGTGCGCGGCGGCTCTGGGAGTCGGCCGCGGTTCGACTGGAGGTGGATAATCCACCTGACCGAGTAACAAAAGTCCATCTGGAGATTTTGCTCCGGAAGGGCTGCCGAGGCGTCCAGTGAATGATCCACCAGATGTTAGTAGTACAGTTTGTAACTGAGGGACTTGGCCAAATCTCTGGCTCGGCGTCCGAAACTCAGTAGTACGTTTTGTTACTCGGGGACTTCGTCAAAATTCTGACTGCAGGTCCGCGAACAGGTTTTGACCCACATCAATCCCCATCACCAAACTCGATGATTAAATCATCGAAACAGACCCCAAAGGCGCAATAGACACCGCGACTACGTGTAGGGACATCTGCTCCTCCGGAATGGCGTTTTGATGGGTCATTGATGTGTGAGGGCGCTTCGGCGGGCGACGTGGTGCGCGCCGCCAACTGAGCGGCTGGTTTGGGGTGCTGCGCTTCGACTAACGTAGCGGGAGCTACGGTTATCCGAATTGCGCACGGTTTGGTTTGTTGGAGAGCTCACGACTAGCCCTAGTTTAGATCATGTCCATGTTCAAAAACGAATGCAAAATGGTGTTATTCCCTTCGCAAAAGTGAATGTCTCACATTTGTCTTCAACTGCCAGAAACATAGCGTGAGGCGACCAGAAATCTCACGCTTCGACTCAGAACCACCCGCACAAAACATAGCCGTGAGCACGAAAGACCCGTCGGGCCACGTTGGAACCGCACCCCGGTTTCTGACAAAGGGTTATGGGCCCACGGCCCTGACCGGTCTACAAATCGTTCACGGCTTTCGCGGCGGACGGGATTGTCGTCGGGGACGCCATCGCCGTCAAACTCTGAGGTCCTGGAGTTGAAGACTGCGCAATGGCGCAGAAGGAGACACAACCCATCCAGAAGTATGCGGGCGGCCCTGCCTTTGGGCTATGGAGGTGGCACTTCAAAATCCACCTCGCGCATAAGGGTTTGCTGCAGGTCATGTTGGGAACCGAAGTCCTCGACGAAGCGACACCGACGGAAGCGCAGAAGAAGGCCTTTGAAAAGAAGAACACGGAGGCGCTCATTCTGTTGGTGTCCGGGACGGTTGAGTCGCAGTGGGGTTACTTCCAACGATGCAAGTTGGTAGCCGAGGCTTGGCAAAAACTTTGTACCATCCATCAATCCAAGTCGTTGGAAAACAAAATCTTTGTCATGAAGCGACTTGTGACGGTGAGAATCGAGGAGGGAGATGATGTCATCTCTGCCATGTTGCAGATCGAGTCGCTTGCCTCACAATGCAACGACGTGGGGTAGAAGATCGACATGCAGCTGCAGGCGATGGCCCTCCTCATGGCCCTTCCTGACAGTTGGAGCCCTCTCATCACAGTCTTGGGAGGATGGACGGAGGACAAGCTCACCTATGGCGCAGTCGCAAAATACATCCGCAACGAGGCGCAGTGACGGTGGCAAGAAAGGCGCCAAGAAGGGTGTGTGCCGTAACTGCGGCAAGGAGGACCACTGGGCCCGTGAGTGCACCGAGGAGGCCAAGACCGGCGGCAAGGACGCCAAAGGCAAGAGTGCGCTCCTCAACGACACTCAGAACCACTACCTCAAGAAGGCTAACCGGCGATGCCTTGACTCCGGAGCCGAGGAGCACACCCAGGTCGAGAAGGTTGGGTTCATCAACTACCCCAAGTCCAGCAAGTCCATGGTGGTCGCGAACGACAAGGTCGAGCCGGCTGCTGGCCAAGGAGATGTAGACGTGGAGGTGGTGGTTGGTGGGAAGCAGGTGCAGCGCGTGATCAAGAATGTGCAGCACGTACCTGGCTTGGCTGACATCCTAAGTGTCAGCCGCTTGACGGACAAGGGGTACGAGGTACTCTTCATGAGAAGAGGGGCAGTCGTGTGGAAGGACGATGGCGGCGAGCCCGTGCTGGAGGCTAAGCGCGAGGGAGACCTCTACATCGTGGAGACCAAGGTGATCCCTACGGCGACAGATTCAGCAGACTCGCAGGAACGCACCGTCAACCTGGCCAAAGGAGGGGGAGTTGATCTGAAGCTCTGGCATCGACGACTGGGGCATTCCTCTCTCGCATTCGTGAAGGAGATGGTGAAGTGCGAGCTGGTACGCGGCCTCGTCATCGACGGTGCGGAAGAGGCGACAGATGCATCAGTGCAAAAAAAGTGTGAGCCTTGCATTTTGGGCAAGGCACGGAGCAAACCGTTCAACGAGAACGTGAATCGCGCCTCGGACCTACTGGAGGTCGTGCACAGCGACGTGTGCGGACCATTCAAGACGGTGTCAAAGAGCGGTGCGCGTTACTTTGTCACCTTTATAGATGACTACAGCAGAAAACTCTACGTGTACTTCATGAAGCGGAAAGGCGAGGTCCAGGACCGGCTGAAGGTGTATGTCGCCGGGGTGGAGAGGCAGACTGGCCGGAAAGTTAGAGCGCTACGCAGCAACAACGGCGGAGAGTACGTGGGCTGTAGCGGGTGGATGAATCAGCAGGGCATAAAATGGAAATAAACTACGCCGTATTTGCCTCAGTAAAATGGCGTGGCGGAGCGGGCGAACCAGACACTGCTGAACATGGTACAGACCATGTTAGGGGATGCGGAATTGTCGCGAAGCTTCTGGGCGGAAGCTGTGTGTACGTCAAGCTACACCATCAACCTCACTCCTACAGTGGTACTGAAGGGGAAGAGCGACTGGAAGAGGCCACAAGAGGTTTGGAACGGGCGCAAGCCAAGTGTGGCACACCTGAAAGTGTTCAGGTGCAAGGCACACATGATGGTGCAGGCTACACAGAGGCGCGACAGCAAGCTGGAGCCGAGGGCAAATTTGTATCTCTTCCTTGGCTATGAGAGTGCGCATAAGGCGTACAGGCTCTACGACATGCGCAAAGGAGAGGTAATCCGTAGCCGAGACGTCGAGTTTGACGAGCAGCACAGCTACATCAGCAGCAACGACGTGGACGTGGTGGACTCCCCAAAGACGGGGAGTGGTTCTAGCTCCTTGACTACGAGAAGGAGCCGGCGGACGCCGAAGTTGAGGATGCGGCATCAGAGCGTGACGGTGCACCAGCGGTGGCAGTCGAAGCGGAGGACTCTGATAATGATCAAGCTGATGAGGAGATCCACCGGAAGGATCCGACGGATGAGGCACCAAGGGTGCCAAGGCACGGACTCCCGGCAGAGTGTGCAACGGACGTCGGTGGAAAATCCATTGGACGTGCCGTCCGTCCGGGCGATGTTTCACCGGAGCTGGAGAGATCCTTGGGGAGCCGTCCGGTCGATGATGAACCGGAGCGTGCAGAGTCGGAGGGATCGCAGCAGAGCGACAATGCGCCACCAAAACTGCCGTGCCGGAGCGGGAGGCAGCAAAAAGCGGGGAAGCGCTTCGACGCAAGCACCGGTCGATGGATTGGCATGACGTGGTGCATGCTGGCTGCATCAACAAAGCCGACTACCGTGCAAGAGGCGCTTGCGCGGCCCGAAGGGGATCAGTGGGACACAGCCATCAAATCAGAGCTGGCGTCCATCATGGAAAACGATACGTGGGAGCTGGTTGACAGGCCGAAAGATGCCAAGGTCATCGGCTCAAAGTGGGTCTTCAAGACCAAGTTCACAAAGGAAGGTGTGGCTGACAAGTACAAGGCGCGGCTGGTGGCGAAAGGTTACGCACAGCGTAAGGGGGAGCACTATGATGAGACGTTTGCTCCCGTCGCCAAGTTCACAAACATCCGGGCGATGCTTGCGGTGGCGGCTACAAAGGACATGGAGCTCCACCAAATGGACGTAAAGACGGCCTTCCTCAACGGCATCATAGACAAAGAGATCTACATGGAGGTGCCAGAGGGGGTGGAGGTACCGAAGGGCAAGGTGAACAAGCTGCGGAAGTCCTTGTACGGGCTTAAACAATCGCCCAGATGCTGGTACCAACAGATGGACACCTTCATGGCACAACTCGGCTTCAAGTGCTGTGAACCGGATCACAGCGTGTACGTGTGGCACGACAAACAGCTCCATCAGATTGTCGCACTCTACGTGGACGACCTGACTTTGTGCTCGACGAATCTGCCGAGCCTACAGCGGCTGAAAGAGCAGCTAAGCAGCAGATTCCACATGGCGGACATGGGGGAGCTGGAGTACTACCTCGGGGTGAGCATCACGCGAAACCGGAGGACGCGCACGCTTGAGCTGGGGCAGGCCAAATACGTGGTCGAGGTGCTGAAGCGGTACGGCATGGAGGACTGCAAACCAGTTGGCAGTCCGGTCTCCACGACCTGTGAACTGAGTGCGGCAATGGCGCCGTAGACAAAAGAAGAGCGAGAGGATATGGCGGGGCTGCCCTACCAATAGGCGGTGGGCAGTGTCATGTACGCCATGGTGGCAAATTGACCGGACCTGGCCTATGCGGTGGGCCAAGTGAGCAGGTTCGTGGCCGATCCAGGGCCACTACATTGGCAGTCGGTCAAGCGCATCCTCCGCTACCTACAGGCGACGCGGCATGCGCGCTTGAGGTTCGACGGCAAGGGGCGGGCGGACCCCTTGCGCCTGGTTTGCTATACGGACGCAGACTACGCTGGCGATGTGGACAAGCGGAAATCCACATCCGGCTACGTGTTCTTTGCTGGTGCAGCGGTCTCGTGGTGCAGCAGAAAGCAAGATTACATCGCCACCTCCACAGTAGAAGCATAGTATATCACGCTGGCCGAGGCGGTCAAGGAGGCGGTGTGGCTCCGCAGGTTGCTGGGGGAGCTGGGCGTACCGCAGCAGGAGCCTACGGTGGTGCAAGAGGACAACACCGGCTCAATCTCGCTGACCAACAACCCGACGCAGCACAGGAGGACGAAGCACATTGACGTGCATTACCACTACACACGGGACATAGTTGAAAAGGGGCAGGTGGTGTTGCAACACTGCAGCAGGCACAACATTGCTTGACCAAAGTGCAACCCGTAGACTGGCACTCATTGAGTGTGGCCGGACTTGGGATGACCAGCTATGATGGGCTGGAGGGCGCAGCGGAAGATGACTGACAGCAGGCAGGAGAAGCGGGCATGGCAGGTGCAAGGGGGAGAATTTTGTAGATTTTCCCCTCTGCATGCCCAAGTGCGGCACCGGGAGGCGCCGACGAGCCGCCAGAGAGAGGAAATTCCTCGTTATTGGATCTGGCGACTCGATGATTGCTCAGATCCTAAAATGGAGGATTTCCCCTGAACGTTGATGAGTTCCTGAATCCGGTGGAAGTTGTTTCACCTGTTTCGGACAAGAAACGAGAGAGATATGAGCTTCCAAAGTTGGGGTGTGCGCGGCGGCTCTGGGAGTCGGTCGCGGTTCGACTGGAGGTGGATAATCCACCTGACCGAGTAACAAAATTCCATCTGGAGATTTTTCTCCGGAAGGGCTGCCGAGGCGTCCGGTGAATGATCCACCACATGCCAGTAGTGCAGTTTGTTACTGAGGGACTTAGCCAAATCTCTGGCTCGACGTCCGAAACTCAGTATTACATTTTGTTACTCGGGGACTTCATCAAAATTCTGACTGGAGGTCCGCGAACAGGTTTCTACCCACATCAATCCCCATCACCAAACTCGATGATTAACTCATCAAAACATATCCCAAAGGTGCAAGAGGCACCGCCACTACGTGTAGGGCCATCTGCGCCTTCGGAATGGCATTTTGATGGGTCCTTGATGTGTGAGGGCGCTTCGGCGGCGACGTGGTGCGCGCCGCCAACTGAGCGGCTGGTTTTGGGTGCTGCGCTTCGACTAACGTAGCGGGAGCTACGGTTATCCGAATCGCGTACGGTTTGATGCGTTGGAGATCTCATGACTATCCTTGCAAATGTTCAGATCATTTCCATGTTAAAAAACGAATGCAAAATCGCGTTATTCCCTTCGCAAAAGTGACTGTCTCGCATTTGTCTTCAACTGCCAGAAACATAGCGTGAGGCGACCAGAAAGCTCACGCTTAGACTCAGAACCACCCGCACAAAACATAGCCGTGAGCACGGAAGACCCATCGGGCCACGTTAGAACTGCACCCCGGTTTCTGACAATCAGTCAAACACAGGACATAACTTTCAGCACCCTCGAGGAAATCATTGGGGAAACGACGCATGATATCAGCGTGGATACGATCAACGGGGTGGGACGACTGGGAGTCAAAGAGAGCAAAGGAAGAGCAATGCCTCTTGCCTTAGATGCAGTGAATATGGTCAGAGGGACAAGGCAATGGAAAGGTGGACAGAAACAAACCAAGAGTGGATTGGAGGCAAAGCATGCTGGTAATAGCATCGGTGTGAACATGGCCAAGGAGGCGATGCAAGAGCTGAACATGGTTAGGGGAGAGAGAGGGAGAAACATGGACAAAAGAGGAGCCACAAGAAGAGGAAGAGGATGCAAGCAAGGGGACACGGTAAATCTTTTCACACTTGACACCTTGCAAGACAACGTGACTACAGGGACAGAGACGGACAGTGCCAACTCCCTGACTGGCTGAGAAATCCATGCCTTGACTGTTCAAAATGGTGACCGACAGCAAACTGGACTCCAAGGAAGGCACGTATAGGTTGTTAGAGAAGAACATCACACCTTTGGGCCAACAAAACGGACAACACCCACGCCCTGAACAGGGACTAATTGGCCATACTCGGTGCATACAAAGCGAACGGGACCAGCACGACCCAACGAGACGAAGGAGGAATAGATAGACGTCCTGTGGTGGGTGGCCCCAAAGTCGAGGACCCAGAAGCCACCAGAGACACAAACTTGGAGAAGAACACCACACGTGGCGACAGTGCTAACAGGAGGGGAGAACGAGTCATAGACCGCGAGACGGTGCGAGAGATCGAAGGACTGCCAGTGCTCAACCCACGGAACAGACACCGACGGGAACCCAAGGACATGACCAAGGGGTCCCCATGGCGAACAATCTCAGTGTAACATGAATGACCTCTGGCCAATGTAGCTACACTCTCACCTCTCTGATCGCGAAGATGGAGATGCTACAGAAGAGACTGCTCCAGTTGGCCCTCGCCGTTGACGGACAGTGTAGGTGACGGAGCAGAGGAAACCGAGGGAGGAGGGGGCCATGGAGAAATGAAGAAGGCTGGAGAAGGCAGCCCGGCGTAGACGGGGGCTCCATACGGCGGTGGCCAGCCCCATGGGAACTAGGATGGCTAAGGCATGAGGAGAACACCAACAACGGGATAGACCTGTTCGGAGGAGGAACCAGTGGACTGAGTTGATGTACTAGGGCTAGAGTTGGTGCTGGCCATAGAGGAGGTGGAGCCGTTGGAACGCGCCGAGTGGGCACACATAACGCGTGCAAGGTGCAAGCTATCCGGTGGTGTAGGGAACTTTCTAAGCAGAGTCCTCGGAAGAGCCGCAGTTCCAGCACACCACATAGTTGGGTACACGAGACGAGGCAGAGTCTGCGGGTTTCCCCTTGCCTCGGTCCTTGCCACGGCCACACCCACGGCCCTGAGAAGCGAGGGTTGTGGCGGTAGATGTGGAAGAGAAAGAAGAGGTAGAGGTGGAGGTGACACTGGAAGACAAAGAAGAGGAGGAAGTGGAGACAGGGGCAACTCTTGCGATGGTGGAACGATGAAGACGCTTGTTCTGAACGCTGATCCACCACGCAGCAAGGTGCTCCGCGGTAAAGTCCCAGACGGCGCCAACACCAGGAGGGGACTTTTTTGGCACATGCTGGGATGCGAGGCGTTGCAGCGCATCTGCTTTGACATCGTGAAGGAGGTCCGACAGCTTAGGAATTAAACCGTTGACCATGGTAAGTACCGCTGACAACTGCCCCGGTTCAGTATCGCGAAGCTCACAGAGCAGTTTGAACCCGCGCGCACAGAACGCATCAGCCAACTCTTCCACATGCATTAAGAGCGTGTTGAACTACAAGATGAGCACCCTGTGAGCAACCTAGCCAGTGACAGTAGTGCGAGGACGCAGCATGGTGTACGCACCAATGGGGTCAGCCAGACGCTGAGCAGCAGGTTCAGCCACACGCTGAGCGGCAAGGTCATCATTGTATGTGCCAACATCATTGACAAGCATTTCTGGTGCAGCAGCGATGAGAGCGTGAACAGCATGAGCAGACTCGTCACTGACAGGCGTGAAAAGTGGGACTGCTGGGAAACAGTACTGCCACGGGCGTTCCCCTTGAGCCAAGGTACAGAAGCGAGTATCCTAGGACGAGAAGGCTAGCCCAGCGGCCAGGACAGGAGGTTGGAGACGAAGGCATACTGACGGGTCGCAGCTATGGGAGTGGCAAAAGGTAGACCATCGGCAAGCTCAGTGGCAGCAGTCCTAGCAGCTGACGCAGTGGAAGAGGCACCAACACTTGTGCCAGCATGAGTGCCAAAGTGTGAGATAGATGCAGCAGGAAAATGCTGAAGCACAATGGCAGTGACTTCATCCGCAAAAGTGGCCCAGTTGTCATTTGTGACCTTGAGACGATCTTCAGCCTCGCGCTGACACTCGCGAGCGATGTTTAGCTAGTGCTGCAAATCAGCGAAGACTGACTCATCATCACCAGGCATGGTGATGACCGGTTTCGGCAGAGTTTGTCCCGCCCCAGTGGGTGTGGGAAAAATGGAAGTGCCCTTGGCACGTAGTAGAAGTGCTACAGCGCAACCTACCCCCTGTCAGACACGACAAACCACCGCAGGGAGCGGAGAGACAAGAGGCAAACACCACAGAGACAAGCGGATAGGCAGCTCACGAGGCTGCGGGAGGGAATGGGATACGTAGAAAGGAAGGAAGTGGGGGTACAGCGGCAGCAGAGGCTGCAGCCTAGATGGAAACTGTAGCAGCAATTCGGGCCACAAGGGCAAGGGTTCCTGTAACGAAAGCGGCACCCAGCATGGTGAGGACAGCTACGACTGAGATGAGGACGGTGACGACGCTGGATACGGCCGATGGAGAAGATGATGCAGATGTCATTGCTGCAGCTGTGGAGGTGCGGATCGATGACGCGGCAGCCGCTATGACAGATATGCCTAATGTTGTTGCTGATGTGAAGGCTACTGAAGCTGCTGCAAGTTGCGTGCCTATGTCTGTAGCTGCTATACCAATGGGACCAATGACCACTACAGCCTCAATGTAAGCTTCAGTTTCCCTGTCACTTGATGTAGCCGTTGGAGCACGGGCGGCCCTGGCTGTGGCTCCAAACGTAATTATGGCTGTGGCTATGGCATGTATAACTACGGATGCTGCGCGCATGAGCATATCTGGGAGGACAGTGGCGTCCTCTACAAATGCCGCATACAAGTGAGCGAAAGTAATGTTCTCGACGGCACTGTCACATGGTGGAGTTCCACTTCTAGGGAAGCCGGGAGGGAGACGCTTACCGACGTGTGACGCGTCGTTCCCTCGGGTAGAGATGGCCGGGAACCGGTTGCGGCGGAGCTTCCCCCACCACGACGTGAGCAAGAGCATGAGCGAGAGTAGCAATGCGCTGACCGTCCCTCATAGCATGGTCCAAGCGACAGCGTGTCGGGAGCCTCACAGGACGCCAGCGTGTCTGGTAATGCCACCAATGTGGCGCTGTCCTCTAGGTGGTGACATCCGGCGTCCGGGACAGTGGCCGCAAATATAGCTAGGGTGCGGCTGTCAGGGATGCCGCTGCCACCAATGTTGTTGCTGTGACTGCCGTGGAGGACAGTTGAGCTCGAACCTGATGCGTCCGCTATAGAGAGGCTGGCGTACAAGTGACATCAGGTGCTGCTGTGGGGGTGCTGCGTCGGAAGTGTTGGTGAATGGGCTTTGATTTGTCATGTAGTCTTGTGTAGAGAGAGCCTCCGAGCTTGTGCTAATGGTTCTCCAGTGGCTACCTTACTCCCTTTGTGATACGTATGGTCAATTCTAGCAGCTTAGTTTACGCATACATGTTTGGTAGAGTTTTCTTAGTGGTCGAGACCCGGGTACTTGGTGGTTTGTACCGGTACCTCGGGAGATCCCATAGAAATACACCACATAGTCTCTGAAAGGTGGTGCACACCTTTTGTGGTCGAGATCCGGGTACACGGTGGTTTGTATCGGTACCTCGGGAGACCCCACACTGGTTGGTCTAGTCTTTGTGACCCTTTGGAAGACGTGTGTTGTTTGCATGTGTCTGAGACCCGGACACCCGGTTGCCTGTTCCAGTGTCTCGTGAGGCCTAAACTTGCCTTGCCTGGCTAGTCGGTGATGCTAGTGTGTCACCGTAGAGTTTGGATACAGTAGGGGTATATTGCATATTTTCCCGTCCAAGACCCGGGCACCCGGTTGACTATTCCGGTGCCTCGGGAGACATCCATTGTTGCTTCCATGCTCTATGACATGCACATTTCCTGTTCGTGCTTTTTGGTGTGACGGGGATGACGGGGCCTGGTGGGCAAGCCGCCAGTCCCAGTACATAAGCCCTCAGCAGGGCTCATTGTACTCCCTCCTTGATTTTTGATTCATTCGTTCCAGACCAAATTTTAGCGCTGCATTTCTGCCGCTCACCACCAGACCTCATGCCTCTTCCAGCATTGGCCGGCAAGCCCTAGACTCATTTTAGCATGGTATCAGAGCAGAAAGGGACCGTGTGAGCAACAAAGCAGCATAACAGGTCTGAAACACAGCAGAGATGCGCCACGTGGTGCCACGCAGACAGAACAGCTCAGGAGCGGCAATTGTCTACGACAGCAAATAGAGTAGCCTCCATCTAGATTTTAGGTTTAGTGGTCAATGGGAGTCATCCGGGTTCTACTGAAGCTGCCATATTGGCGGCACAAACAGCACCACCAATGCGGCAGCAGCAGCTGATAGAAAAAACAACACCTTCCGGCAGTAGAGTCTAAGTGGCAGCCACTTGCAAGCAGCTTTACAACCGCGTACAAGCGGTGCAACTGAGGCGTTCAAGAAGCTTGCAGCAAAGCAGCGTGCAGTGTGCCGTAAGTGAGCAGTACGCATCATCAGCAGCCACATGCATTGCACAACAGTAGGAGCATAAAGTAGCCGCAGTTGCGTTTGCACAAGTAGGATCTTGATGAGACATGTACAAGCAGCATGCAAGCCATCGGTACAAGCACCTTGCAACAAGCGAGTAGCGGGAAGCAACAGCAGCCGCATGCATTGCATAGTAGCAGTAATACTGAACAGCTGCAGCTGCGTTTGCATCGGTAGGAATCAGATGTGTGCGTGCATCAAGCCAAAGCAAAGAGCAACAGTAGTGTGCAGTGTGTCGTGCGCAGCGGCAGTAGCAGAAATAGCCGCTGTGGGAATTGCAGGCAGTCATTGCGGACAGCTGTAGTCGCGTGCAGTGCAGCCACTCGCAGCCACTTGCTGCGGCAGTTACGCACGGCACCAGCATTCTGCACCCTGAGCAACAGCGTTGCGTAGCCTGCGACACTAGCAACAGTAACAGCAGCCTTGTGCAGCGTGACAGCACCAGCACGAGCAGCGAGCAGCAACAGCAGCGTTGCCCAGCTTGCGTGACTAATGGTAGTAGCAGTTGCAGCAACATTTGTGGAGCTTGCTACAGAGCGGGTGTAACAACGGCCAATTCTCTGCTTCCCTGTCCTCTTCCCTTGCTGCCGAGTCTCTCCCTCGCTCCATGATCTCTCTCTCTCTCTCTCTCTCTCTCTCTCCCTCTCTCTCTCTCTCTCCCTCTCTCTCTCTCTCTCTCTCTCTCTCTCTCTTTCTCTCTCTCTCCCTCTCTCTCTCTCTCTCTCTCTCTCTCTCTCTTTCTCTCTCTCTCCCTCTCTCTCTCTCTCTCTCTCTCTCTCTCTCTCTCTCTCTCTCTCTCTCTCTCTCTCTCTTTCCTGCTCGCTCACACCCGCTCCCACGCTCTTGCGCTCGCCCGCACTCTTGCTGACGTCACCGTCAGCACCTCGTAGTGGCGAAATCCATCCACCTTGGCATGGGTGCAAAGTCAACCACGCAAACGTGGATGGTTGCCGGTCATCCGTGTATTCTTCACGCCGGATTTGACCCGGCCACTTCACAAAAAAAAGAGGGCTTTTAGGTCACATAGGGGCAATCGAGAAAAACTAGGCACTCGATAACCCAGGGGGTATTTCTAAAAATTTTCTTCTCAAAAGAAAACGAGTTCTTCCTTTAATTATTTTCCTCGGTTTCTTTCCTTAGAAAGGTGGATTTTCCCACACTACTTTCTCTTCCTTTTTCTTCATTTTAGTTCAAGCACGTCTACCATGCATTACACCCTTTTTTTCCTTTTTCCTAGTTTAGCCGATCCCGGACTCTCACCCTTCATCTTTGCATTACCTAGAGACAATGATAGAACCATCACATCTAATTGTCCCTCATGGCACGATGTTGACGTGGCCGGGGCCACCTCTCGGCCCCTACCTCACACATGAGATTTCTACATTGCCTACAAATAGTGTTCTACACTCTCACCCTCCTCATCTGTGACCCTTAGACCCACTGAGGTCGAGGTAGGAACCACCTCCACATGGTCATCCCGGCCATGCGTACACGTGGTCAGTTTCTGACCACGCGGTATTCTACACTGCCGGAACACAGCATTTCCCACGCTCACTCCCATCACGGGTTGCCATCCGGCACAGTGATCACACCGCCGGCACCACCACCTCACAGTGGTGCTGGCCAGTCCCTCCTGTGGTGAGTTTCTTCACCACCAGAGAAAGCGCTCCTCTCGCCCAGCCGTCACCACCCCATCGGCACTCTCACCCGACCTCTGGTATCACCCTCTCATGGGTACGCTGGCCAACTTCCTCTTTGGTCGGATTCTAGTCCGACCGGAGCCGGCGCTCTACATGCCTATCTGTGTCATTAGCCTGATAGCTTAGTGCCCAAACCACCTCCACCCACTAGTCAGCCTTCTCCGTGGTCCTTCTCGTCACCACCAAGACAAGACGCTCTCCACGCTCATCTGCATCATCCTCCGCCTTCACGGATTGATGTGTGGCTACGATCACCACCTTTCAGTGATGCTGCTCTTCAGCCACTCCCGTGGTCGGTCTCTACACCATCGGGACACGGCATTCTCCATCCTCACCACCATGACTCTAATAGGATTGGTCATCTTCTTCCCCGGAAGGATCCAGCTCTTCGTGGATTTGCCTTCCACTTCTGTGGTGATGGACGCCACGGTTGGCACCAGTGTCACCTGTGCCCCAGTGGGTGGCATCCAATCTGGCTCCAGCCTCGTGAGTCCCCTCACACTCCACAACAGATAGACCTACCTCATTCGTCCGTTACCCACACTAGCGATCCTATGCACCGAGCTCCAGAGTCTGTAACATATGATACAGTAGGTCAGGAACCACCTCTTCTCCCAACAAGTTGATTCTTCCTGTTCCTCGTCCTCCGCATCTTCTTCAGAGGGACCTTCCCCAGCTGCAATGGACCTTTCTTCCCAGTCCAAGGCTATTCTCTCCATCCTCCGCTCCACTAGTGTCATGGCCCCCTCCCAATCAGCCGCCTGCTTGGCAACATCGTCATCATCAAGCACGTCATGTTCCTCGCGTCTCTAGCATGTCTTCATCTCCACCGGCTTCTTTCGTTGCATCGGTTGAGGGGGGGTATGTACATCTGCCCACTTCGACATCGACTATGCCAGTGAGCACAGAGGATGGAGCAGGAGCACCTAGTACTGCATCTCTTAGAGCAGGTCCATTAGAATTAGCAGCATCAGACACATCCACAAAATCTACATCCACACTTCCTACATCCTTTACAGTACCAGCTACATCAGCTAGTACAGATCCACTTGCTACACCAACTACCCCACCTGTTACATCGCTTACAGTAGCATCCTCTACAACTTCCATAGCTTTAGTAGCACAATCCACGCTTCTCGCATCCTCTACGGTACTAGGTGTATCAGCTCGTATAGCTGCACTTGTTGTACCAGCTGCCCCACCGGTTGCATCGCCAGCAGCAGGATCCTCTACGTCTTCTACAACTTTAGCAGTAGTAGCAGCATCAGGCACATCCACACAGTCTACATCCACGCTTCCTGCATCTTCTAGAGTATCAATTGTATTAGCTAGTACAGCTGCACTTGTTGCACCAACTGCCCCATCTATTGCATCGTTAGCAGCGTCCTCTACAGAATCTACATCTTTAGTAGGATCAGTAGCATCATTCCTCTCTACACCACCTACCCTACTTACAGCATCAACTGTGCCAGCTACAGTAGCAATGGCAGCTACTACGTCTGCTTCATCCTATTCTTCACCTGTAGCCGCAGCATCGAGGTCATGTGCTGCATCCACAACTTCATTGGCATCAGCCTCTCCTATGGCACATGCTTCGCTTACAGCACCAGCTCCATCAGTTGTGACAGCTGCACCAGCAGCACCACCTGCTCCATCTTCTGCTACAATTGTGTCATCAGCTTCCTCTCTAGTGTTAGCTTCTTCCTCTACATTGCCTTCACCAGTTGCATTGACATCTCTGTCTGCATCAGGTACTTCAACATCGTCGCTAACAGCTGCATGTGCTACACCTTTAGTGGCAATGCCACCAGCTACCCTACTGATCTTTGATTTCATTATTAAATAATTATTGGGAGGCGATGAATTCATTCATTCAGCTACAAGTTGAATTTTTTTTGTGCTAAAACGAATACGATTTATTAATTGGTGGCAAGTCATTGTACTTGTTTAGAACTTGGATAATCCACGTGTTGTGATCGCTATACAAAAATGGTTTTTTATGGGATTCCCTCATGTCCAATGAATTCGTTCGGTGGTTGTCACCGCTACTTGCGTGACGTGCAAGGGATTTGGCATGCAAGTGGACAAGACAAGTTGCAAGATCGTGAGTTAAAGAGAATGTGTGTGTGTGTGTGTGTGTGTGTGTGTGTGTGTGTGTGTGTGTGTGTGTGTGTGTGT
>SZWC01011625.1:36279-54437 GCA_023375785.1 Penium margaritaceum | reverse complement strand
CTAGGAGGCTGTGGGTGTGAAAAGAGTGCCACGAGAGAGAGTTGCTGCGGGTCAGACGGTCGCAGTTGTGCGCGCTCGTCGCCGCCGAGATGGCAGCCGCGACGGGAGAACCGTTGCCGAGATTGCGGCAGCGCTCCGCCTTCGGCTCTGCCGGAGTACTACGTGGTGGGAGCCATGAGCTCAGGGCCGCCACGTTGCCAGGATCTGTTCGTCCCCACCCGGCCCAACCCAGCCTAGCAAGAAGCTGTTGCTGCGCGTTGTATGGTGGGGTGCGAGGGTGTAGTCTCTCAACTGCTCTGATACCATGAGGGAATGAGAGAACCCCCTTAGCGACACGTTGGGTGAGAGAGCACACTGTGAGGGACACAATGTGACAGACGGCGCTTGAAACGGTTAAGAGACGGCAAAGATATGCTTAAAAGAATGAAGCGGAAGTAAAGTGACAAGAATGAGCGAGGGGGATAGATGTCCTCCCTCGCGCAGGCAACGCGCGTACCCCGCTGCGCAAGCCTGTCACCTAGGGTGTAGAAAAAATAACAACTAACTTGTCACTACCGTCCAGACAAGGGAGAGCCAGATCCCGGGTTCAGTACGGGCTGCTCGGTTGTCAGAATGACGAACCGAAGGAAGCAGCGGAATCAGAAAAAGCAGCCCTATGCAACAACACTACGAAAAGGCAAAACCAAGGTCACTGATAAAACGAGCTCCGGGAGCTGGCCACCGAGAAAATTCCCGGGAGCACACCGAGCTGTGCAAGGAGAAGCTGAGTGTGCCAAGGTAGTTGTCGACCACCACGGTGTGCCTGTGGGTGAGTGGCATCAAGTCCAGAGGTCACCAAGACTGATACAGCAACAAGTACCACCCCGGTGCTGGTTTTGTGTCAGTACCACGGTGGTACTGACACAAAACCAGCACCGGGGTGGCGTTCGGGCCCCGTGTCCAGCCTCTCGCGTGGGTGGCCCGGTCAACTTGCCGCCATCACCTCATTGCCCTGTTACCCGAAGTTCACTTCTGTTTAAGCTTAGGTTGTTTCAAGGCCGAGCTCATTTTCTCCACTCCATGGCTGAGTGCATGCATTTCCTCCTATGCACTCTAGCATTCTTCACCACCTACAAGTTGAACATGTATCCATGGCGACAGGCAGGGACTGAGAGCAATGATGGTGAGGAACCATATCAGTGATGAGGAGCACTGCACGCGACCGTGCGAGCGAGGAGCGAGGTCGGGAACAAACTTATTGACTTCTCATCGCCAGCGAGGTCAAACTCAAGCCCCTGCTTTCTAGATGTGTCCATTCTGCTCTTGTTTCAAGTTCACGCTACGTAAGGGCCAAAAACCGATAAACCATGTTTAGGCCATGCATTACACGGACCCCCATTGTGTCTACACAATAGGACAACACGCTTGTCAAGCACAGCGTCCCTAAAATGCAAAAATGCTCAGCATTTCCTCCTCATCACACCGTTCCCTGTCCTTCTACAGTCTATTCTCACCTCAAGGACCTATGCATGGATAGGCTCACCATCAACGTCCATGTATGCACATGCAACATCAGGCATGAGTGTTTACGACGTTCACAATATGAAAAGGCACTTCATATAAACATGATCACAAATGTGTACATGAATACAGACATTCGCTGGGACATGGATAAGGTGAGTGATTGTAACCAGAGTTGCAAAGATGAGCACCGTAACAAAACTCCCTCCACACACCTGACACAAATTTTATGTGCGTAGAAAAGACAGTTGTGACACCATCCAGTGTTGCCCCATTCATTGCTCATCCTGAACTGCCTGGTCAGACCCCTAGAAACCAAGAGAATTGCATTACAACGGACCCCTAGAAACCAAGAGAATTGCATTACAACAGACCGCTAGAAACCAAGAGAATTGCATTACACCAGACCCCTAGAAAACAAGAGAATGTAGCTCTTCCAGGGCTCAGACTGCGTCAAACGACAGACGGTGCCGAGAAGGCACCATTGGTTCCACTTCATCCGCTCACTGAACCATCAATGACCCCGCACATCTCTCCACCTGTCTGCGAGAGACAAAAGACACAGAGGACAAGCCAATGCTGCCGACGAATGCGAACACCCAGGCCCTTCCCCGTACAGGACAAGCACCTAGAAGCCCCCCTTGCAAGGGACTTGATGTGGATGAATCCCCACACATAGCCACATACAGATTTTCCCTCCCACCCAGTCAGTTATAGCAAGTCAGTAAAATCTTTGTCCAGAAAACGCCATCAGCCTTCTGCTCCCCCCTGCGCAAGGAGCCAGCGGGGCCCCGCAGAGCCCGAGGTTGCCATCGAACATCGTCGCATCAGCATAAGATACATTCGCTGGAATCGATCCCTGTAGCCGGTTGTCGGAGACGTTAAAGGCCACAAGTATGCCGGTGGAGTTGAGAGAGGGTGGGATCGAGCCCGAGAACAAGTTATGCGACAAGTCTAGGGCTGTGAGGGCTTCTAGCTCGCTGATTGAGGCTGGGATCGGGCCAGAGAGCCGGTTACTCGAGAAATTGAGAGCCGTGGTGAAGTTCTTAATCCCGGTGAAGTCTGCAGGTAGCGAGCCTGTGAACTGGTTCCCAGACAGATCCACAAAATACATCGCCTCGCATTCGACGAGCCAATCGGGGAACCGCCCCGAAAGATTGTTCCCGCTCACCGAAAGATGGCCGAAGTATGTATTTGCCCCGCAATCCACGGAAGGGAGGGGCCCCGCAAAGGCGTTGTGGTCAAGCGCTGCGGCGCTCAACATTGGGAGGCCAAACAGGCTCTGCGGTATGCGGCCGATTAAATTATTATAGCTCAGGTCAAGAAGCTGAAGACTCTGAAGATTCGCGAACCCGGCCGGGATGCTACCGACGAAGTTGTTGTTTCCGACAAATAGCAGCTCGAGCTTGGTGAGGCGCGAGAAGAGGTGCAGGTTGTTGGACAGCAGGTTCTGCCCGAAGTCCACCATGGTCATCGTGTCGGCGAGGCCGTCGAAGAAGCTCGTGGCNCTGCTGAGAGTGAGGCTCTCGAGGTTGGGCAGCCGGAAGAGGATGTTGGGCACGGGGCCAGAGAAGCTATTGGACCGCAGGTTGAGCTTGACGAGCCGGTTGAGGAATTGGACGTTCCTGGGGATCGGACCCCCGAGCTTGTTGTAGCACAGGTCGAGCTCGGTCAGACGGAGGAGGCTCTGGATCCCTGTGCCAATGCCGCCACTGAAAGAATTCTGACCAAGCTTGAGAGAGACCAGATTCGGCAGGCCGAACAGGCTGGTGCCAAACAGACCCACAATCTGCTGGGCGGAGAGGTCGAGGCCCACCACCTTGCCTGCGCGCGAGCACTGCACGCCGTTCCATGAGCACGGGGCGTCCGCGTCGGTGGGGTCCCAGTTCTGAGTGGCATTCTGGGAGTCGTTGGTGAGGCCGGACTTGAAACCCAGCAGCGCGGTCACCTCAGGAGACAACGGCGGGCCGGGGTCGTCTGCTCCGGTGACGGCTATAGGGGAGGCCAAGAGGAGTGCGAGCGGCAAGAGGAAGCACAGAGACGAACGAAGACGGCGACAGCTGGCCATTGCTGCTTGGATTTGAGTCGACTATCTGCTTGCTATTCCGTGCCAACCTCGGGTGTCAAGTAGAGCCAGTCTTTGTGTAGGTAACTTGCGTTCAGATGGTTGCCCAGTCTCTTGCAAACTCCTGAGGAAGGGTTTGAAGGCGACTCTGCGAAAGGAGTCAGCTTCCGACGACGCCCATGGTTCCCGTCTCCACGACGCCTCGTCCTTGACCCCACGCGCGTAATTATTGGCGCGGGCGTCGACGCAGACGCAGGCGCAGACGGCCTCCACCTCGTTACTTCGCCTGCGGCCGAGACCCCGTCGACGAAGGGGCCGGCAGGGGTCGCTGGGCCGTGCCTGGCTGGGACCACGGAAAAGCGTTGAGGCTTGGGAGGGATTCTGATCGGACGGACGACCGGAGCCCTGCCAGTCCTGGGGAGCGCGAAACGGGGGGTGAACGAAACGGGAGATGGTCGAAAGCGTTATTTCTGACGCAATGTGACGACGAGAAGGGAGCTGATGTCCGCGCTGGACATCTACAAAGGAAGGCGGACGGATTGCTTCATTGCTCAATAACGCGGGCCCGGACCGTCCATTAAAGGTTGCGTCCTCGACTGTGAGCATGCCAAAACGGTTCCTCCGATGCGGACATTCAGGCGGACAATCAGGAATCTGACCATTAGGGGAAAGCCACTTCGCGTCCACAATGTCCGCGGGGGACTCCGTTACCAAAGCCCTCCTGCGGCCGCGCATGCCGCCGCATGCCGACCGGAGCCGTCAAAACGTTTCATCGCCGGACGGACCGTTCCGCAGGTGCTGCCCGCTCATCCCTCGCCATCACCTGAGCCTGCCGAATGATGGCATGGGCCCTGGTCAGCCTTCCTCCTCATGAGAGGCGCCGTGTGAACGGCCCGAAACGGGCATGGATCCTCCGGTTGAGTGACCGATCTTGCCGGTTACAAACGGGATCCCTTACCGGTACATGTACGGAGTCCTCTCAGTCTCTTTCCCCTGTTGGTGAGAGAGTGAGGCTGAGGGGCTACGTCAAAACCAAGGGATGCCTAGAAATCAACCCGGCCAAGTCGGCGTGGCACTGTCACGCTACACAAAACCTCGAACAAAAAATGCAACGGTTTGACGAGAAATAATTTATTTGAATAATTATCAGTTGCATGCATGGATGAGATCGGAGATATTTGTACTATTATGAAACATTACGCTTATGGTTGGCGAACAGCGGAGATTATTCAATGAAAAGCATGCTTACACCATAAGGATTATCCAGGGATGATTTCCCTTCGAAATTAAATTCATAAAATGGAATGAATCGAAAGGGAGTTGAGAAACATGTTCTAGAATAGTATCCACCAGATGACATTGTATTGAAGTTACAGAAGTGCGGAGTCTGGTTTCACCCCTTGAAAGCCTTTTGGAGGTGACAGAATTCGTCCTCTCTACCCTTGCAGTCTGATGCTTTTAATCGACAGTTTCTATCCCAGAGATCACACTTCTGGGATATCCCATATCATAAATATGAAACTATCATAAAATATGAAACTATGTGGTTGTGCTATGGTAGACATGGGAAGAGGGAGAATGCTTACATCGTATGGAGGTGAGAAACAACAAGAATGAATGAATGAGACGGTGAGGAGGGATGATATGAGCACACACACCATTCATGTGCTTTGTGTGCATGCTCACCGTGCCTTTGTGGGAGGTGAGTTCATTTAAAGACAACCTTCTCCCTTTTCCCCTTTCCCTCACATAACATAAAAAATTTAGCGATATGTGGGCTATGCACAGCATCTAGGACTCAAAGCCCACCCGAACATGATGAGAATTGCATTAGGACACAAAGTGCACAACTATTTGGAAGATGTTGCTTCCCAGTTTGTATTAACATTGTCGACACGTGGAACCCATGAAACCACACAAAACCATAGAAAAAAATAGATTTGCACAATCCATGTGCGGTTCCTCATTACGTCAGTCAAGTGATTGGTATCATTGATGTCCCCCACAATGTCGATTCCAACCTCTTCTAGAAATGGGACATTCATGCATGTGGTCAAGTGCAGAATCGTGAAAAGATATTGAGTGGGCATGCATCTTGAACAACCTGAATAAAAAAAGGTACTAAGTGCATCCTCTAATGTGGTTTGATGTATTCCTTTTCGAAGATGCAAAGACCTTCACGTCAATGAAAAACAGACTTGCTTACGTGGCCCTTGGTGGTTTTATACTTCCCCATGAGGTCAATTGTGGAATGAAATTCCATATCGGGTACGCGGGGGAAATATATGGCTAAAAGGTGAGATTTGTATGAATAAATTAAGCCAATTGGCTTCACTTTCTAGCAGGCGACTTGTTGGAAAATAGTGAGAACCAGCCTCACTGCTCTCCCTCTCGGAAACTCCGAGCCTCAAAATAAGAGTTCAGGTCTCATCGGAACCAACTTGACCAAACGGCTCTTTGGTCATCTGTCCGTTTAACCGACAGTCGAGTTATCCCCTAATAAAGTGACACCTCTCACCCGCGTCCGGCTAGCGAAACGAAGCCATTGCTCTACTATTTTTTCCTATTCTGCTTGTGCATATCGAGGACGTTCATCCCCTCAATTTTAACCCAGAACAATTCTTTTTATCTTGTTCGCCTTTGGTTCCGCGGCTTCGCCACTGTGTCTTCGCTAAGCTCGCCCTTCGCTTATTCTGCTCTCGCCATCCACTCTCAATTCATGACTCCTGTCCCCATCACTCCAAATTCCTCGCTTAGCACTCATCAACTGATAACTCCTCTTCAGTCTCAGCTCTCTCTCTCTCTCTCTCTCTCTCTCTCTCACTCACTCACTCACTACCCGTTTACTCTGTACCTCACTTCGAAACATCACCTCGCTTCAAGTCTGTGCGACTAACTTCTTGAGGAGTCTCGCATCTCCTACCTACTGTCATCTATCTGACGTACTTCCGCATGCCTCATTGCTTTTACCTGCCTCTGCCATCACTGTCTGCTCTCGCTATATTCTTCTAGATTGGTATCAGAGGTTCAAGCAACATCACCTGGTACCCCGTGACCCAGTCGGTGCTTCGTTGCCGCAGCTGCCACACTCTTCTGTCCAGCATTCATCTACCGCCACCGCCGCTGCTTTGCACCGTCCACCTTCACCAGCAGCTGACATGAGCAGCACTGCTCCGATTGCTCTTCACGCTGAAGCGACTTCTCGTCATCCTGATCAAGCCCTGCGTCCAATCCGCACCCGTGGCCAACATTCAGTGACACATCGTTGATAATAGCCATAAGCAGCTCTCGAGCCGCCGCCTGTCAATATCTTCCTTGAAGCTTCCTGCCGCCTGCAATCCTGTCTTCTTGAGATGTTGTTTGCTTACTCTCCTCTAACTGCCAGAATTGCCCCTTGCTTGCTTCATCTGTCTCGTCTGCTCCATCTACTCCATCTGCATCAGCCTCGTCGTCTTTGCCACCACCTGCCCGAGCCACACTCTTGCACCACCTCGTCTCATCCGTAGCAGCAGCAGTCTATTGTCTGCCGTCAGGATATCGGACACCACCTAACTTCCTGCTCACACGTCGAGCCAACTGGGGAACAAGCCGTCACTCTCCTGACATCCGCGAACGGCACTGCTCACCTCACTACCTCTCCCACTGCAGCCAACTTCCTCTCACTGTCAGGATATCGGACACCACCAGTCTTCCTGTATGTCGATATCGGGCCAACTAGAGAACAAGCCGTCACTCTCCTGACAACAGAGTAGCCGGTTGTCTCGCCCGCGCCCAGTACCGCTCACTTTGCATCTCCTCCATCCTCTTTTTTCACCACTGCTATATCATCTTCCTCTCCTTCGCTCGCATTGTCATCGTCATCTGCAACAACGAGCTGTTCATCGATGCCGCACATTCGTCTCATGAGGTCCCGCATCCTCTACCTTATTCGCTCTAACTTAGCATGAGCTTCATCAGTATCATCATCGACGTCATCATTCTCCTCATCGTTCTATAGCGCATGTGGTTTCGCCCCTGCGTCCATACTTTCAAGATCAATCTACCGCTTTTTTGCACCGTCCTCTGCTCGGCACAAGGATCCGCCCGGTCGCATCGCCTGTTTTGCGACGACCTGCATCCTCGCCAAAACTCACGTGGTTTCGTCCCTGCTCCAACTCCAACAATATCATTCTACCGCCAATCATCAACTTCAATCATCTACTCGGAACACGGACCCGCCCGGTTGCGTCGTCCTCCTTGTGACGACCTGTGTCCATGCTGAAACTCCTTGTAGCGCACGAGGTCCCATCCCTGCGCTTACATCATGAGCCACACTTCATTTGCCTCCTCATCATCAGTAACTTGGCGCAAGGTTTTTCCTGGCGAAACTGCCTATCTAACAGCAACCTGCGCACGTCGCCAGTTGTCCTCCACGAATCCACGAGACCCCCTCCTGCATCCACTTTGAAAACATCAACCTACTATTCTCGTCATCATCTTATCTGTCTTCGCTTCTTCTCAGCAGGAGATCCTCAGTCATGTCATCCTCGTCTTCATGCCTATATCATGCCACCATGCTTTGTCATCAGTAGCAGCTCCACCTCTCCTGTCAAGACTCCTTAACCTGTCATCATCCTTTCCGCAACACCAACATTGTCATCCTTCCATCGGTTCCCAAACGTACAAAAAGGAGCCAGGCGTGCGAGGTGCCGTGGCAGTGCTCCTCATATCACTCTTAAAATTAGAGCAGATTTCTCAGCAAGCAAGAAAAATGTTCGAACCCCTAGAACTCCCAAACCATGCCGCCTGGTGGCCTACCATGGTCCTTGCTCAACGACTTCCACTCTTCTACTTCAACGGTGATGACACCTCCAACTTCGGCGTCTGGCATGATGCCCTTGGCTATACCACTACCAACATCAGTGTGTGTGGTTTTTCCTTCCTTGCCCTCAAGGACGATGAACGAGAATATCCACCACAAGATACTCCCTTCTTTCATCGCCCTGATCGAACATACTGGGCTGACTACTTCTATGTCACGCACCAGGTCCGAGCCCTCCTTTAAATCATCACTGACAAAGTGTTCCACTACATCATCCAATCACACAGATACTCCCTCCGAAGGATCATTCCTGACATTGGAGTGCAATGCGTAAGAGGGAGGCCTAGACCACTAAAAAATCCAGCAATTTAGACGACACGACCAATAGGACTGGTGCCCTCCGAAATCCCAGCTTATGCTCCCAGACCTCATCAACTACCAAGGCCTCCTCCTCCGAGAAGAATACCAGAAGTCCCTCCGTTCGTCTCATCGGATGACTAGTACCCAAGCGAATAAAGTTTCCCGATGAGTCTGGTTTAGGGGGAGTGTTGGAAAAGAGTGAGAACCAGCCTCACTGCTCTCACCTCCCGGAAACTCCGAGCCTCAAAATAAGGGCTCAAGTATCATCGGAACCAACTTGACCAAGCGGCTCTTCGGTCATCTGACCATTTAACCGACAGTTGAGTTATCTCCTACTAAAGTGACACCTGTCACCAATGTCCGGCTAGCGGAAAGAAGCTATTGCTCTACTACTTTGTCCTGTTCTGCTTGCATATATTGAGGACGTTCATTCCTTCAAGTTTAACCCAGAACAGTTCTCTTCATCATGTCTACCTTTGGTTCCGCAACTTCCCCGCCGTGTCTTTGCTCTGCTTGCCCTTCGCTCGTTCTGCTCTCGTCATCCACTCTCAACTCATGAATCCTACCCCCATCACTCCAGATCCCTCGCTCAGCACTCATAACTGATCACTCCTGTTCAGTCTCAGCTCTCTCTCACAGACTACCCGTCTGCTCTGTACCTCTCTTCGGAACATCACCTCGGTTCAAGTCTGTGCGACTAACTTCTAGAGGAGTCTCGCGTCTCCTTGCTACTGTCATCTATCTGATGTGCTTTTGCATGCCTCATTGCTTCTACCTGCCTCTGCCATTACTGTCTCCTCTTGCTATATTTTTCTGACACCACCTTCCAGGGAACTATTGACCTTGCTGTGTGGCAAATGCACAAGCTTGGAAATTTTATGATATTTAAGACAAATCAGGTCATTTTGCACAGACAAATCATTTGTAGACCATGACTGGAAGATTGTGATGGGAGATGGAAAAATGCATGTTGAAACGAGAGTGGTGCAGAGCAAGGAAGTCCGCATGGTCGGAATAGATTAGTAGCTACGGTCTGATGTTGAAGTAAATATTCGATTTAAGTGTAGCCCAGGGCTTTGCCTACTAGACGTGAACGGGTTTAGGCTGAAAATGTTCAAATCCATATCAAGAGCAACCTGAATGAGAGAAAATTATGAGTTTTTTTAACGAAGGTGTGAATCTGCATGCAAGGCGTGCATTGATTTTTGAAATGAATGGAATGCATAAAACTAATGATGTAGCTTAAGAGCTGGATAATCATGTGGAATATAGTATGCCAGTTAATAATGAAATTGTGAAGTATAATCTGACATGGATGCATGCAACACGTCATGAGAATGACTCGGCTTGTAGGGTTTCCAAACTATGGGTTTATGTTGTTCTCTATACAAAAAACTGTTTGAAAAACATAAAATTCTTACATTTTTTGTGCTTAATGATTGAATTCTTGGTTGACCGTGGCTGATTCTAGCATTGTACATGAGTCACTGATGCATTAAATTGGGATATGAAGGATTCATATTACTTTTTGTCCCATGGGTCGGTGTTGATATTTATCGTGGACTTCATTGTGTTTTTCTTGGAGAATGTGTCGGCATCCGATGTGGTTTCCGCGGAAGCCCTGTCCGGATTGAGGTTGGATGACTTCATATACTGCGAGCTTTGTTGGAGGTCACGGTTAATGACTGCATCCAGCGTTGCGTTGAATTGAGCCAGGTTTCAGATTAATCTTCTTTGCAATCAATGGTCTATTTGTATCCACGTCAACATGGATCAAGAGAGTTCATGTGTAGCATTTCTAACGCTCAACCGGGTCATCATAGGGTGACTAGAGGTGCGGCGAGATGGGTATTTACCACAACCCTTAATACATGTTCATTACGCTTCTCCTTAGTGGGATGCACCACTGCATGCATCTGTTTTAAGTTCTCTTTTTATGTTCTTAGCGAGTTAGAATTCCTGTGAGTACCTAGTCCACTGGAGGAGTGAGTCTTACATTTTAGTCGAGCTCCTACTCGTGCACGAGGTGGTATGGACGGAAGAGAGGAATAGGTTCAGAAAGTGGATGTCGAACGGATTACAATAGGGTGTACTTCGTAACTAAAAAAAGGTAATGCATAGGTAGCAAGTCTCATGGAGGAGGTGGGAGATGCAGAATGATGTGAACTTTCTTGCACACATTTAAGGTAATAAACATGTATGGATGTGCAGAAAACATGCCAGCGATGGCCTTAGCCTGAGAATGAATCAGACTGGTGTCTAATGAATGTGTATGATCCAAAACAAGAGATGAATCAATGTGCTCATGCATGGCGACCCGAGACGAGGGACTTGATAAAACGAGGGTATGTTGTACAGCTTGACACTGAAAATGTGGAATTGAAAACACATTCTGAACATTAGAAAAAGAGACTAGAAGCACCATAAAATGCGTAAAATTCCACTCCTAGTGGTTGTTCGGTCCAACAGATAACAAGCTTACCTGAGCATAGAGCACGCGAAGGACTTCTAGGTGGGCATCAGTAAAACAACCTCAATCATAAACATCTGTTCAATACCAATGAAACTTTTTCCCCCCCAAATCTACTGACAAGAGAAGCATAGTGCACGGCCATGTCATGAAACGAGTGGTTTGAGAGATAATAACTTATATCGAAATCAACACACGAGAAGGTGTTGCTCATTTTAGTTGAAAGAAATTAAAAAAAATCATTTTTTTTCAAAGAATGGTAGTGAGGGGCCCTCCATAACTCTGAGTGACAACAAACTTCAATCTACTTGATTGAAGAGAACCTGTATGAAATTGATGCAAAGATGAACCAATTTGTGTAAATATTTGACAAAAATATTTGACTAGAAATAGTTATCTATTTTTTTTGTCTATAAAGAAATTATTAGACTGAAGTGGCTCTATAATGAGGATTGAATCAAGGAGTTTTTTTCTTTGAAGTATCCTCATGTTCTTATTTTCAAATGATTCCAATTATATGGATTCATTTTTTATATACAAAATCCAATAAATCTGCTCCTTTTCATGAAACTAGTCTTGTATATGATGATTCGGAGTTTAGTTATTGCCCAGATTCCGGGTTTGGTTCTGGTCGGCCAAGTTATGACCACTCTATGTTCTGCACCCTCCAAAACATTTTTCCAGAAGGTTCGGAGCATGCCCCCTCCGGAAGACTAGCTACGACGGAAGTGGCGCACTTCGGCATGCGCTGCGACTCGCGCGACGCGTGGCCTGCAGCCCCAATGTGCGCTTCGCTCTTGGCGGCGGCCCACACGACCGAGCGGTCCGAATCAGACACGATCGTCGAAAGGGCAAATCGCTTTTTTGGGTTACATAGTAATCCTTTGTTTTATTACTTTTGTGTGTTTGTGCCGTAAGAAAATCGTGATTGGTGGATCGGTCATTTTTCTGACGTATCCACCAATCAGGGTGCAAGAATTTGTAGGACTGTATGCCCCCCCACGTCCGCGGACGCCCAGCTGAGGTCGACCCAGTGCAAGAAAATCACAGACATCGACCTAGATGTCCGGACAGACCCCGGATAGGAAGGAATCACCAGTCCGACGACAGAGTAACAGGGTAAGGACTGTATGCTGGATTGGGTCCAACATTAGCCTCGCCCTGTTCTGCTTCACGGAACTGGTCGTCGTGACAAACTCTTGTGACTCGTGAACCCGGCTTCAAACGGGGTCAAAATGCAATCTAAAGAAAAGAAATTCAACCACCGTCATAGAAGAAGGGAAATAGATTATATTCTACTTATAATTAAGTCATGTTCACTTTCATAACATAATGAAACATTCAAAACTCATCCAAATTTGTCAAAAGTATTTTTTTTGTGAATTTCATCACAAATATGTGAAACTATAATGTTCACGATAGAATAGAAAATTAATATCATTAAAATAAATTCATCATGAGATGAAACAAAATTCATGAAATAAAAAACAAGAAGAAATGCCTTTTGAGGTTCTTCTTCAATATGTTGGTGAATTAATATACATAAAGTTGTATCGTCAAGCACATTTGTTCAATTTTTGGTCTCTTTTTTTATATATTTCACATCCAAACAAGTTGGAATAAATCCAGCATAGCTTGAGGTAATTTAGGAAAAGTTCGTCCAAAGCATACACAATGTTTAAGAGCACGCATGGAAAAACAAAAAAATAGTTTGAACGAATGCGGGTGACAGTTTTGCAATCCATTTACAACCAGATTTTGATTCCACGGACGAGGTTAAGTCTCGTGGCAAACCTTCCATTATGTGGTCCGGATTGCAGGTAATTACTTAGCCTCTTAAGAGATGCTATTATGAATACTTTTGCGGGGCCGATTCCCTTTTACCCACCATTTGAAAAAGTTATGCGCAGGTTCCCCACGGTTGACAACTTCATTTACGTAGTGTCCACTTGTGGGAGAACATGCCTACTATCCCCACTTTTTGGCAGGTCCCTTCCGTTCTCCCCACACATTTTAATCGGTGACCACAAACTCCAAATTTAAAAAAGGCTGCGCAAATTACCCACTATTTCAGGGCTGACTCCGATACCCACTTTTGTGCGATACAGGCGGCAGGGCCGCCGAGCGCGAAAACATCAGAACGGGTCCCTTGTGGGAGAATTATCTACATCGTGGAAGGGTATGCGTCCCCAACGGTTACGTGGCATGTCACCGTGTCAGGCCTCCAGCGTGTACCGGAGGACCACTCAGACGCCTCGACGACGTATTCCAGCGTACCTACAGTTGCGACCAAGCAACTGCAAACGCGACGAACGGACGTCGTCGATGCGCTGTCGTATGAAGCCGTGAATGACGGGTTATGGGCCAATCATTCCGCCGAAACAGTCTCTTCGCATTCGTCACTTATGCGCGGTGCACACGGTAACGAACAATTATGGCTACGAAGGATTCACCTGACGAACCGGTACAATGTACCAGTTCGCAAGGTTCTTCGACGTACTGAAAAGTACATAACATCGAACTGCGCATAATGCGATCTTCTTCACTTAGCGACGCCTCTTCCATTGGATCGACAAACCAATCTTGGCTCCGACGGCATGTCATCCGAGGGGCGCATGAACTACAGAGAAGGTCGAGAACGGAGTACTGGATGTTATGTGGATCCCTTTGTTGCACACCGAGCATGGGTCGCAATGAAGGAAACATGGGACCGCAAAGAGGCATGTACGACGTTCGTACATGGCCGCCATCCGCCAAAGGCTAAATGGCCCCCGACACCTGAAGCCATGGCACAGACCCTTGACTGGCCAATGCCCAGTTTGAGACCACGGAATTGCCCTGACATATGGGAGCCATGGATCTCATCCGATCCTAACTGTCCGTGCGGATGCAACCGCTATTAGACCTCGTACAAATATGGAGCTGGCATTCGTCATTTTAGCCATCTCCAACCACTGTGGTTACCGTAGTAGACATGGGTCGACCGACGTATACACGTGACGAACCTACCACACGCAACATGCCACATCGGACGCTTCAGCAAGTGGAGGAGGCATGGGCTACGTTCAAGGCTCGCTGGGACACGCTCGTTGCAACGGATGTACCGAGCTGGGTGAAGGACCCATGCGAACCAGAGACCATGTGCTGGATACTGGGTGTTCGCATGCCAACTCCTCGTCCACCAAACACCCCAGGGCAGTGGATGCCGTGGACTCCATAGTGTCGGTGGATGCTTTGGACTAGTTTCCAATGTTTGTTTATCACCATACCCAGTGTTCTCTTCTCCGCATACCATGTACAGAATGCGTTCACTGTTAAGCCTTGTCATATGATGTGATGAATGTCTGATTGTATATTGCTAGCAGCACTTGGCTGCAGATGTACACCAAATGTGACAGTGGGTAATTCGAACAATTTCTTGTTCATTCCTGCAAACATACCCAATGTCATGTATTTGCACTCTATGTTTACCTGTGTAAATATGAGCCCAGCATTGTTTCCACATCAAAGTCCTCCTATTCCAGACACATTGCAACAAACCAATGTTACCTGTTAAATTCGCACATTAATGCACAGGATGAAACAATGGTTCCTAACACGTTCCTATGCGAATGACTACACGTGGTGAAAATAGACCACTTCCATACACAGATGAACAAGGCATCCTTCTTATACGAGTGCACTAATTCATTGCTTACAACGATATTGACTAAGGTTTGCCTATGCGAATTAATACAGCAATGGTCACAGTTGTAATGAACACATGAATGCAATACTTCAAGGGCAAGCAATTCATTGGTGTCAAATGTTTCACTCAAAAGAACAGCGGGGTCAAATAGCCATGGCTAATCCAGACGTGCACGTACACAGGGAGACTACGCACATACGAAATGACTTCGCATGCCACACACTCTGTGTCCCCCGAGAACTCACACACAGCATCGAAGTATTCATCCCCAAAGGGTGATGCACACTGCCCACTACAAGGATTGGCCACATGCAATCTGGCCCCTGTCTCATCACCATCATGCAAGCTAAGTCTACTAAGTAGCAGTCCTGTCTCCACGAATGCATTGTCGCCAACTTCTTGTCGCTCTTCTCGGGGCTTTGCACGTCTCCTCCACATCATGTTGCAGTTCCGTGTGCTCGTCACGGACACACGGATGTAGGCCACTGGTACAACCTGCAATAGCAATGAAACCCATAGGTTAGAAATGATGTCCAAGCATAATGAAATGATGAAAGCATGGCTACACAAAATACTCTGCTTAAGACTTACCATGGCAAATTAGCAGAGGACCATTACGCACGGCGACGCCGCTTCGGATGTGCATCGTCCTCAGACATGCCGGAGGAAGACTCCCACTCATCCTCGTCCCACTACCCGAGGTCAGGGACTCTTCTTCTTCTAAGTCAGTGTCATTGCAGTCACCTGACTCAGAGCTTTCACACCAGGACGACTCACTGGAGTCATCTGCATCATCAGGATTGTCCACCTGTGACGTCATGATGAACATTCCATCTGCACCATCCGCTTCCCCCCGCCCTATGGCATTGCCCTCAGCTATGTCCACACCCAATGCCCCCCCCCCCGCACCAAGAGCAGCACCATTGTCTCCGTTGTCCGGTCCTCCCGCGGACCTGCTGAACGCTTCCCTGGCACTTCATGCACGGCGTGAAGCACGACGTCTTGCAGCTCCATTGCCAACAGCCAACAGTACTGTCAACACGCCAGCTGCACCACCATGACCCCCATTCCCACCGCCAGCAGTTCCACGTACAACCTCTGTTCCACCGACCGCACTACTGTCCACACCTTGCCCTTCACTACCTGTGCAGGGAGCACCAGGAGCGTCCCTAGCCTGGCCCGCCCCAACTTCACTTCCACCACTCCCGCCCTCAAGTCCTTCACCTCCACTGCCGCCCGCAACGCCTTGAGCTCCACTGCCCGAGCCCACATTATGACCTTGTGCTGCCGGTGCCACGGTACTGGCGACAAGCTCCACTTCAGTATTCTCTGTCTCCACGCTGTTGGTTGCCAGCTCTCTCGCGCGTGCGGCAGCCACGTCTGCTGGAGATTGTGCCGGTGGGTTCATGCACTTCCGGGGCGGGTGTCCCTTCATCCCGCATCTGGTGCAGATACGGTCGCGCTTGCGACGTGTCGCCCTGTCCAAGCGCTTCGACCGTGGACGGCCACGGGAGCGTTTCGCACCCGGCTGGCCCCACCCGCGCATGGCGTACTGTAGTTCGCGCAGGTTGACCCCCGGCATGGGAGTTCGGTATGTACGTCGCCAGGCCATTTGGGACAGATGCATGTCGATGTACATGCCCGGGTTCACGCCTTCATCCAGCATCAATGCCACGGCATGCTGGCAGGGGTAGCCAAACTCCCTCCACTTCCCGCATGAGCAGGACTTCGCGTTCACATCCACTTCACGGCCCGCCAGGCTCCTGGGCCCGGTGACGGTGCCCATGAGCCCGCCATGGCGCATGACACGGTAGTCCTTGGCGTGTTCCGTGTAGTGCTGCAGCTTGGCATCCACGACGGGCGCATACCGGCTCTCACAGTCGTGGGATGCACGACGGCGCTCCAAGAACATTCTCTGCACAAAAGGGTAGATTTGTGCAAAGCAGTGGAATGGGTACAGGTGCCGTATGTTCATGAGGCGGGCGTTCAAAGACTCCATCGCGTTGGACGTCATGTGCCCACCACGAGGCACAGGGCACTTCAGGCGCGTCCACTGCTCCAATGGCAGCCCTGGGTCGCCATCTCCACCGATCAAGTAGGTGTATGCCTTGTCGGACGTCCGACCGAGCTCGTCCCGCGCGCGGTCAAACCCATTCTGTGTGAAAGCAGAAGCCATTCGCCACAGGATGTCGGCTGCTGCTGAGCCAGCCTCAGACTTCACGTTCTCACGCAGGTGTTGACCGCAGTATGTGTGGACAGCTCCTGGTAGTTGGCGCTTCACGGCGGCGATGAGTCCGGCATCTCTGTCGCTGATGACTACGGTGCCGTTGTGCCGTGCCGTCGGATACGCCTCTGCCAGCCGCTGACAGAACCAGTCCCAGTTGTCCTTGTCTTCCTGAGGGCATATGGCCCACGCCATGGGCACCGCGTGGCTGTTGGCGTCCCAATACTGTGCCAATAGCAACACTTGCTTGAAGCCGTTTTTTAAAAACGTGCCGTCCATTGTGAGCAACCGCCACACATGCGACCATCCGTTTTTGCAAGCACCGGGTGCCACAAAGGCCCGTCGGAAGAGATGGTACTGGTCCTGCTCCGCGACAGCGACGGTGGATGGGTCAACCCTCTTTAACTGCATGCATGAATCACGAAAACAGAGCCAAACACGTCTACAGTTGGCACATATGCAGAAAGCACCGTGAATAGCATACAACAAGCACATAAGGACAGCTGGATACTTCCTGCGGCGAAGTACGCAGGGAACAGACCCCACGACTTGCTTTTCTCGCCCATGAGATTCGTTAGGGCCTTCTTTTTCGTGCGGTGTATGGCGTGGTAGGCCGACCTCTCGCCAGTGCGCGCTTCCACGATCTGCCGGAGGGCCTTGGAGGTGGTGCATGGCTCCTTGCTGACAGTGCTCTTGATGTGGCGCAACACCCACACGGCTTTGCGTGAGGGGTCCCCCTTTGTGCCAGTGCGGCTGCACTTGTGGCCCTCTTTAAAGAAAATGACCTTGACGTTGTTCGTTTTCCGCTGCCACCGTGCCTTCAGCTGCCACGCGCATCCCGCCTGCCTTCACTGTGCACAACGAGCTTCAAGCCGCGACGGCTCACTCTGCACGAACTTCACTCCCATGTGTGCAGTGACGGCGTAGTCATGGACAGCCTCGCGGCAGGCGTCCATGTTCCGGAAGGCAGCGCCTCCCGGAAAATGAACTGGAGACTCCGGTCGAGAACGCTTCCTGGGCTTCGTGCCCTTATTCTGGGCAACGGAGACA